>JXTB01000680.1:101252-112942 GCA_002914805.1 Parasponia andersonii
GAAAATTAGTAAAATATCCAAATTACATTCAAAAATTCTGGATTTTTACTAATACTGCATTTCATGCGGTAAGAGTTCAACTAAGAGTTTTGTTTTTCAGGTTTTTTTTTTTTCTTTCCTTCGGACAAGTAAGCTTGAGCCTTGGGTGAGGTTGCTGTTGGGAACAAATGTCGGTGGGAGGGTCCCTCATGCAAAAATGGCTACGTGGGTTAATGGGAGTGGACCTAATTAGTGGTGATAATGCTGTCTCATATGCATGGAATCATAAATGGAACCGCAAGTAGCAAGAGTTGGTGGACCAACAAGAGAACCACTTACTACAATACTACTTTTTCGTTTTCTGGCCCCTTTGTCTCTCCAGAAGTTAATAATTTAGATTAGACACCATTTATCAATCAAAATGTAAAGGTACATTGGTGTCTGTCCAATGGCAAACTATGAAAATCTTTTCTTGGGTAATTAAATGTGAGATGAACAAAAATAAATGGCTCAATTTGTTCTCCAATTTATTTTTAGGTAACAATTTAGTACACAGTTAGTAACACTATTAGGTTTTCAACGAATTCAATACTGTTCAAGTTAGAATACAAAAAATCCAATTTTTTTGGTTGAGAATTTGGAGGAAAAAAAAAAAAGAAGCCCTAAATTGAATTTTCATGAGAATATTAGAGAGATTGGAAATAGAAAATGAAATTGATGGTCAGCTAAAGAAAATGAAATTTTCCTCTTTTCTTTTTTGTTGTGTTGTGTTTTATTTTCAATTTTATTGTTTCAAAGCGAGCACGTGATATTTATAAGAATTTTTCCTGAAATTTAAGTTGTTAGTAATTTAGACAAAATTGTCAAATAAAAATAAATTCAATACCAATTAAGTCATTTTATCTTTTTTTTCTAGGAATTTCATGGATCACTGGTGTCAGTTACTTCTTTATACATATATAAAACCTAGCAAAGTTTACTGCATACACCATTTCTATGTCTCTCTCTCTCTCTCTTTTCTTTTGTTTTTTTTTCCTAAGATCAAATCTCACATTTAGAGATTTTTTTTTTGGGGGGGGGGGGGGGGGGGGAAGCGAGATAAAAGAAAAGAAAGAAAGGAATTGAATTTGTGAGAATTGTAGATTTGCCTTCCCTTGGTGCAAAATGGTAATATCACTAGATAGAAGTCTGAGATTGTCTGCTCAGAAAAGATCTCCACACTTGTAAAATGGAGTTCCAATAATAGAATGTGCTACCTTTTCTTCTTCTTTTTTTTTTCATTTTTTTTTTTTTGGCTGAAATATTAGAAACGGGAATGCCTGGATACACTTTAGGGTGCCAAATGTGAAGAGAAGGTTTCTAATCTTGGGTTAAAAGTAGAATTATCTGTTTACATTGAACCTGCATATCCTTCTAGGCACAAAATTCATGATTGACCAAATTTCAGGCTTCTTTCAAAACATATGAAGACAGGAACTAAAACGATAAAGTAAAGACATATGTCTATAATGTGCATATTGAGAATGGTGTGAAACTCTTTATTTTGCATTGCTCTGAGTTCCCTACTGTACTTTATTGACCAAAATAAAATGTGCAGTTCTTTCAAAAAAAATAAAGAAATAAAATGTAAAGTAAATGAAATAATGATACCTACACTTAAGCATTCCTTTCTTCTTCTTCTTCTTCTTTTTATTTCCTTTAACTTTATTTATTTATTTATTTATTTATTTTGACACGAGGGAAAGCAGGATATAAACATTCCCTAACAAAAGTATGAAATGAATTTTTTTTAAATGCTTCAAATAGCCACCGTGGCAATTCTTCAACTAATTATTCATCATCTTTGTTACACAATTTTCCTGTGGACACCAATAAAACCAAGCTATATAAATGCTCTAAATGAAATCTAAAACAAATCTGGAAATTTGAAACAAAACACTTTGGTTCCCTCCACTTATTAGAGGGACTCTTTTAAACATTCTTTTTTTTTTTTTTTTTTGGCCCTACATCCTTGGGATTTCCTTGAGGCTCAAAGAGGGACCTGATTTAGATTTACCACTCATCATTAGATGTGTTGTTCCCTTTGCTGGCAACCCAATACTGCTTGACAGCAACCATTATCTTTTCAGGCACCAGAGGGCCGTCCTCATGATCAAGCAACTTAACATCCCATCTCATGCCAGAAGCGATTTTCTTAACCTTGTTCAGGACGTCAACTTCATCCCGTAAAAGGACCGCCCCTTCAGGTCTCAGGATGCGATCCATCTCAAGGAGGATGTCTTCCAGTTCACACCTGCATAACCAAAATACAAATTTTCTCAACAGGCATTGATAGCAGTAGTAAGAAAGCTTTAGTATATGATACAGAGTAGTATGTCTAGGAAAGCCCAGTTGAAAAGAATCTATAATTCATTTGAGATACAAAATGCATTCCCTAAATTTGGTTGACTAACAGAGTAGTAAACAGTTGACCATTTATACGAGAGGTAACATTTCACATGTTGGTAAACACTATCAAGGAGATCGACAAATCATTTTGCAGAAATAATTATCTACACAGACCTTGTTTATGCTTGTGTTAGCATAGCAAGATCACTAGAGAACCCAGAAAATAAAAATTTTAGAAGGCACGAGTTTGGATATCAAACTTATGAAATGAGATTCCGAGAAAGATCAGAAAGTATTGTAGAAAAGAAATGTCGAAAGTATTCTATGCTTCTTTGAAGACACATCTAATGATACAAATTGAGGAGGCAAATCTTACTTGTTTTGGTACAAACTGAACACGCCATTACCATGGATAAAATCATACGTCCTTGGGTAAGTAGAGAAGCCTTCGCACCTGAAAGATGACAGAAAATAACATCTTTAGATTCCTAATCAGAGATCTTCTCGGTTTTATGGTCAAATTTTCAACTTTGTCACCCAGTAGTATTAGAGGGTGTGTTTTTTTCTCCTGGGAATTTTCCCAAAACTCTTTCTTCTTAGTTGCTATGTTACTCAATACAAGCATAAAGAAATTTTAATTTTCTTTTTCCTTTTTTTTTTCAGCTGCCTTGGAACGTATATGAATTGACTGAACTAGCTAAAAGTTATAACCTTTGTAGTATGGTTGACTAGAGCTTTAATAATTTGCTATTGACAATAATGATGAGAGGCAAAAGATTGTCAGGGATATACCAGTCATGATATATGCCGATTAGGCCTCTCTCATAAACAACACCCAGAGTGTTCTCAGCAATTGTAGGCACAACGTTCATCACCCAGGATTTTCTTGATTCAAGGGCTGCTGCAAATCCTCCAAGGCCAGCATTCATATCCATCACATTCCGATATCTTGAGGTGCCAATCAACTTATTAATTCTTTTGTAAGCATTTACATGCTTTTTCCAAAGTTTGTTGTCCTCTTCATAAGATTCAGTTGTGACCCCAGGAGCAAGTCCATTGGCTATCCGAGGAGGGACCGCGTAAAGTCTAGCCGGGAACTTCTTCAATTCTCCTCCAGCTACTTCAGTTGCACTAGTCACCTCAGGGAGAGGAGTTACGCAAGCTTCCATTTCCTTGTACCTAACATATTGCAAATAACACTACGAATCAGAGTCGCAGTAAAGATAAGGAGCTCAAACCAGGAGGGGAAAAAACAATAACAGAAGTAACATTGCCAAACATTGCTAAAAGGAAAAAAAAAAATAATGCCTAGACATAAATAAATAAATATATATATATGTATTGATCAAAACCATCTATTATTGTTATTGTTTTATATATACAGTAAAGGATGATACAAATGAACTTCCAAGAGATGGTTGAAGGCCGAAACTCTATAGTTATGGGCTAAAAAGGCAACGAAGCTTTTAAGCTTCATAATTGCATAAACTAGGATAAGACAGTAAAAATATGTTATAAGTGGCCTTTATAGTCACATTCCCATTTCTAATGATTTCAAGGCAAACTAAACAATATTACTAGCTATACATCTTACCACTGTAACAAAAGTTCGGTGGCGAAAATCATATATACACAATTTTTCAACCCATTGCTACTCTATAATTTGATTTATCAACTGGCATGAAATTCAAATAAGAGAATTCCTTCGATGGGTTTTCAACCTATTGTTACTCTCTATTATTTCACTTGCAAAGGTGTACCTGTGAGCACAGAGGCTTATCACTTGCCTTTGCTTGTGATTGCCGAAGCAATATCCATAATGAAATGGTAACTAGAGAGAGGAGAAGGGGGGCTGTTTAATGGACCACTACGCACTATGTATACATTCTCATCATTTCTCCAAAACAAGTATACTTTTTCCCCTGGCAAATAAGAAAATAATTTTTGCTGAAACGTAAACTAGAGAAGAATTGAACATGTTAACTTTCCAGATTAATGAACTAACACCATATTAATTGACTTCCTCTTTCCTTTTGTTTTAATTTTGATGGTACAAGAATAAAAAACTATATTCAATAGATTTTTCTTTTTCCTTATTTTTCGTGTGTCAAGTTCAGGTCACATCAGGTTTACCAGATAACTACCATAATTCATTTAATTGACATTTCAAATCCAAAATTAGGGAGTTATCATATTAGTAGCCAAAAAGGCAGGTGCCTGTTTCAAGACATGTGTTCAGTACACAGTAACATAAATATATCGTCACTATTTCAAACCTCTAAGCCTCTAACAACAATAAATAGTGTCAACGGGGATGATATTTAAGTCATGTAATTATACAAAAGCATGATGCAAAGGAACTTACCAGACATCATCAGCATCATCTACTTGACATGCATTTAAAGACTTTCTCCGGCAGGATTTCGCATTTACTTTTTTCTTCCAGATAGCCATATCTCCCTTCTCATACTTTTTCTCCCAACAAAGAGATTCAGCAATTTCTTCGATCTTCTTCTGCTCTGCCTGAACATCCTCCTTGGACCGCTTCCACGTTTTATAATAGGTCTTCCAGTTAATTGGAGGACCAGACAAGATCCAGTATCCACCAGGTCTAAGAACTCGATCAACTTCCATTAGGTACATACCATCTGAATACAGGAAAAAATACAAATAAAACATAATTTTCCACTGGGTGTAGATACTTCTTTCAATAAATTTAGGTGACAATACTGCATGTCGAATCTAATCAAATATAAAGGTGGACAAGTCAGTTCAATTTGTAGTTAGAAAAAAATTCTAAGAGAGAGAGAGAGAGAGAGAGAGAGAGAGAGAGCTCAACAAAGTTGGACACAACAAATCCTTTACATAGAGGTCATGAGTGAGAAAATACGTGTTGTAATAACAAATAAAGGACCATTTAGAAACCAGGACAAATTCAACATTTTCAGCTTTGAATTCTGTAATTCACTAATCACCCAATCCTTGCATTAGTTAACTAACTTTCAAATTTTCAAACATAAAACAGGTTAAATGTATATGTTTCCAAAGTCCAATTTTGCTCAACACTTGCAGTGCTCTTTCAGTTTTTACAGGAACAAGAAATTTACTCCTAGGCAGTCCAGTAGACAACTACAAAAATTCGTGTGAGTTCATGATTTATGCAGGCAATAAATATGATTTTTATATAGTTGGCTGTGGCATTCATGAAATATGAATGAGTAGATTATATCTTTCAGAAAATCAAAACATGATTAGCTCTACTTAGTTTAAGTTGTACAAACAACTTACTGTTTGCGGTCCATGGGATTAGGCATCGGGAGCATTGAGACATATCAAAGGATCTTGATGGGTATGGAAGACGAATTGTCCCAAGAACACCAATAACGGCAGGTACACCTCGCTCCAATGCAAACTGTACCTGGGCTTCATGATTGTCACGTGGTGCAAATGACATAGCCAAAACATTTCTCTTCAGCAAGTATGCACCCCAGCTTGCAACCTATGTTACGTTTGGCATCATTAGTGCAGAGGAGCATGAAAAATAGAAAAGAATCCCAACTAATTAGTAACAGTTGGACATTTATCACAAAAATGGGATCAAGCCCCATTAACCAATGCACATCTTCTTACGTTCTTCAAAGGCCTAAACTATCATCTTGAATTTAAAGATTTTCTTAACTACTCAATCATTAAAACCGTTAGCATAAATAAAACTGAAAATGTATAGCGCACACTATCCAGACACTTATATGCTTTTGGATGTCTGGACAGATACACATAAATACATATGTATGCTTGCATGAGTACAGAGAAAAATGAAGAAAATCTTCAACAATCAACATACCCCACAACCAGTATCCAATGCTGTTCTAACAGAGCCATCTGCAATTGGAATAACTGATGCAAGTTCATCAATATACGCATCAGCACCTTGAGGAAACATAGTTCCTCCACCTGGAAATTTGAACACATCTCCCTGGTACTGAACCCAATTTTGGACAGCCTTCTCAACTGTAAGGCTTTTAAATGGTACATTAGCGTAGTGAACATAGTCACGACTTTTGGGCCAGGGGAACGGAGTCTCATACCCTTCGGGTGCAGGAATTAGGCAACGCAATTTTTCCTCTTCTGGAGGACAATGTCTCTCCCTGTATATCATATTTTCCCTTGGGAATTTCATTGCTCGGTCTTGTTCTTGGCAAGGAGTGTAGTCTTTAAATTTAACATCACAGGACTTGAAAACCTTGGCTTTCGGTACAGAAGGTTCAATAATCCCAACATCATTGTGGCGAGGTTCAAAGTTCAAATCTTCGACGATTTTGCAGTCCGTTTGCTTGGTTACTTCAAATGCTATGCTATCTCCTTTTCCAAACCCACTTTTTTGCCATGCTCCAAGAAGGTAAAAGAAACAGCACAGACCAAGAACAACAAATATAGACAACGGGCCTCTTCTGCTTCCTGGTGAAGCATGCTTAGAACCCATGATCTTGTTTGATAGTTCCCTCAAACCTATTGAAAATGAAACTTAAGAATCAATTGATTTGCAAGAGATCATCATTGATTGAGGACTCAATGCCAAAAACTAAACAAACAATCTTTTGGACAAACCATTGGCATTTTCTGTACATGTTAATTTTACACGAAATTCATTGTTAAAGACACAAAATTAATGATGTCCTAGGCAAGTGAAATTTTGTGCTGTAGAGGCAGCAGCATAAATTATGGTAGAATTTTCAGTACGAAACATTACACAATGATAACTAAGAAAACAGTAAAACAAACATTAAAAACAACAAAAATGGTCACCATAATATGTTAATTCACATAAATTTTGAAGAAGCAAAATAAAAGAATTCCAGATCGAATATATGGGCCTCTAATTCTTCATGATCATGAAAGAGAGCTCATAAGAATACCAATTCTGAGGAAAACAAAATTGTAGAGGATTGAATTAGATAAGTAGGCATCAATCTCATATTGTCTTCATTGTTCTATTAAGCTATAAACAAAAGGGTTTAGCTAAGAATTCCCATCAAAACCATACATAACTCTTAGTACTGCCTTACACTACATACAAAGATTTTGCCAGAAACCCAATGATCTATAAATAGCATACATCACTTCAAATCAGCTTATAAAAAAAAATAAAATAAAATAAAATAAGAAAAGAGCTCATTTCACTTTCCTTTCTCAACTTGGGAGCAAGATTTACAAATGCATGAACCGAAAAAAAGTATAACAAATGAAAATCACATGTGGGTTCTTGAGTCCAGAAAAGGTAAAAATTCCTTTACTCAAAAATAGAAAGTGAACCCAAGTTGAGGAAAATAATGAGAAAATGATTAAGGATCTCGTAACGAAAATGAACCCAAAATTGGAAACTAGCAAAATCATAGAGAAAGTTAAGAAAATAACAGTTTTAAATTTCAAAGATCTAAACAAACAAAAGTAAGTTCATCATCATACATTGATCTCACAAGAATAGATTCTCATTCGAAGCAAAAAAAAAAAAAACTTTGGAAAAAAGTAGAAAGAGAGAGAGATGAGAATGAAACCTGGAAAAAGATCTCTCCTAGAGCCAAAGAGAGACGTTTGCTCAAATGGGTATTGGGTATTTCAAGCTCTCTCTCCCTCCAGATGTCTCCCTCACTCACACTGAGCCAGCTAGTGAGTGAAGAGAGTAGAGTAGAGCAGAGAGAGAAAATGTGTAAAGAGAACAAAGAAGATAGCGAAAGAGAGAGACAGGGGAGGGAAGTATTAATTAATATAGTGAGCGGTGGCAGAGATGAGATATGATTACGTTAAAGGGTAAAACAGTGGTGGGGTGGACTCACTCCTCACGACATTGGTCTTGGAATTTTGGAGATGGAATTGTGGAACCAATCTCTCTCACTCTCGTTGAATTATCCGCCGACAGCCGTACGTTGAGATGGAATCTTTACCATAATTGTAAATAGCTTTTAAAATTAAAGAATGATATTATATTAAACAAGTAAAAAAAAAAATAAAGCTAAAGTTGAAAATTAGAGGAGGCAAATGTCAACTTTAGAGGTATTTTACATTTTTTAACCTTGCATTTTTTATGATTATTAGGGTGAGTAGTAGTTTTGCAAGATTGTGTTAGATTCACACTAGCACCCTTGTTTTTTTTTCCCTAAAGAAAACAGTCACAGAAAATTTAAAAAAAATTAAAATTAATATTCATGTAAAAAGTTTTATATTGTTAAATTTATATTTTGTGTTTTGATTACTATAAATTGGATTTAAAGCTTATAATATTTATATTATTTTTTGGGTCAAGTATTAGTTTTTACGATTTCGCTTACCAAAATACTTCTTTTTAACTTGAACATTTCTTTTCAGAAAATGATTCGAATTTTCACTCAAAAAAAATATTAAATTTGTAACTTATTCAAATTTAATAAGTAATATAATAAATCTTTAAAATTTTGGGAATTTTTTTAAAAATTTGTAAAACGCTTTTAACAATGAAATTAAACTACCCTTAAAAGATTAAATTAAACTCGAGTAAAATGCCGTGAAACTAAACCCATATTATTCTTTTATTTTCTTTCCCAAAAAAGATTTCATGAACATAAATGATGTTATGAGATGGGATGAGTTCGATATTAATTAAAGTCATAATCATATTCGGTGGCAGATATCCATCAACTTCTGTAGCAAATAGAAATGAAACGAATATAGTGAATGTGAAAAGGTATTTATCAAAAAAAAAAAAAAAAAGACAGTGAAACTGAAAAGGTAGACATCCTCTAAAAGGAAAGCGTGACCCTTTAAAAATGTTATTTTCTTTTTCAAAAGTTTAATGGGAATATTAAATTATACACAATTTAAAACAAGAAATAACCGATTGTACTATTTGACAACGGCGAATAAAAACTAATGCACGAGAGATGGTGAGATCTGCACAACGTGCATGCAAGTCCACAAAAGATGCATCTATAGCTCGACGAGATTTAATCTAAATCTTCAAATTAAAAATAAATAAATAAAAAGGACAACAAAAGATCACCAAAAATAAATAAATAAACCTCGTACAACTCTAGAATGAGATGATAGAAAAACTAATCACAAATTTAAGATTTATGATAAGGAATAGCTTCACATATAAGGAATTATTATTTAAACAGAAATAAAATTAAAAAAAAAAATGAGCATGAGTATCCTATTGGAGAGAGATCTCTGGATCTCCTTCTTCAATAGAGTCATATCCAAAGAGAGACAGGAGTTACAGAAATGATGACGATAAAGTTTTCAAAACTTCAAGAGAGAGAAAAAAATTAGGGTAATTTTCCATCATTTGTTTGGAAATAGTATAAATTCATAAAGTAAAAGGTTGTAGGGAAACAACAAAATTTACGCAATCGAAGATACCTATGAATGAACTTATTTTCTTTCTTGGAGATACCTTGAAATTAATTTTCTTGAAATGTTAAATATCCATCGTTTTTGAACGGATAATCTATTTTCATCTCCATAGTAAAATCCGTGATTTTCATATTCAATTGAGGATTTTTTTTTTATTAACTACATTTTTATACACTCCATTTCAATTATTTGTGTAGTTATATTTGCCTCTTAATTATTATCAATATATTGATATTCTAATTCAAAACTTATAACCAAATGAATATCTAGGTCAAATATCAATTTTGACTATTGAGTTTATTAAAATATCTTAAAAATTGAACACATTGTTTTTAAAGAAATAATTCAAATTTAAAGCTGATTTAAATTAATTACTAAATTAGAAGATATTAAAAATTATTATTTTTAGCATTTTTTTCAATTTAATATATTTATTTGTTATTCTCGTAATAAATTTTATTATTTTTTGTAATATAATTTTTATTTTTATTTTTTAAATATATAATTTAATGTTTAAAAGTGTTTTTTTGGTATTTTAAATATACATTTTATTTTTTGTTTCCTCATTGTCCTGCCCCTTATTCATTCAATAAAATTAATGCCCCTTATTCATTCAATAAAATTAAAACAAGAAGTATTTTGGTAAACTCAATTGTTAAAATTGGTGTTTGAACTATAGATGGAATAAATTGGTTAAAAACTTTAAATATAAAATAATGGTTAAAATTAGTCCATCAAAATACAAACTAAACTAAACAAATAATCAAAATGCAATGTGTATTTTATGATTCGAATTTAGAAGAAATTCAATATAAGCGTGACATAATTTACAAAGATAGAGTTTATTGGGGTTTGTGCTATGCTTCGAGATCATACACTTCTAAACCTTGCGGTGTTCCTAAGATTTATTGTCTATGTGATAGAAATAGATCTCAAGATTGCTATGCCTATGATGAACTCTTCTAATAGTACGTCAAGCAGTATTGCTGGTTATATGAACTCTTTTTTAAGAGATTGCAGCGGCGGTTTTTATTGCTTTATATTTTAGCCCAAAAATAAAGTGGTACATAGATGTGCTAAGATTAGTTTTTCTATGTGGATGATTTGTTTTGTATTTTGGAAAGTTCAAATTTTATTGTTCATGTTGTAGCAATTGGTTCATTTTAAAAATAAATTTCTTTTTTACCTTAAAAAAGATGTAGTAATTTTTGTTAACATTTTTTAATGCCAAACAAACCATTTATAATGGCTCAGTCTTTTGCAGTACTTAAATGATAATGATAATTATCAGGGGCAAAAAATACCAAAAAGTGTATGAAGGTGAAATTACACTGGCGTTGCAAGAAGCAAATAAAATTAATACACACCAATTCCATAATTCTTCTTGAATAATGGCCCTATTCGTATTCAAACTTGAAAGCAGTGAAATATCTCACAGATGGGCGGCCACACGGCCCATTCCCTTATTATGGTTCATTCAATTTAACGTGTGACCAAGATGTGGCACCCTCTGCCTCTCTAATACTGTAATACATCTCAACTCCAACTTAAAAGTTAGAACAGTTGATGTGACGCATTGATCAAAGTTCCATTTAAAAAGTATAATAGAGCGTTGACAGTCGAGTCATTGTGACCTCCCCACTGTCTCATTTCATTGCCGACACTAAAAACTGCTATTTCAACTCCCCCACTAATGTTTCAACTTTCAAGTTCGACAAATTGAGGTGTGTCGGTTAGGAGAGGAACTGAGGCCTTCGAACTTTTCGCATTGAGATTTGAGATTTTAGGTTAGAGTCGTCTCATTGTAAAAATTCGATATCTAAGATTCGATGTATAAGATGTGAAACACATATGGTCAAATGATCCATTTAGTGATCCGAAAAAAATTGGTAAACAATTTTAGTATCCGAAGCATTAGATTATGAAAAAAAAAA
>JXTB01000680.1:133877-175628 GCA_002914805.1 Parasponia andersonii
TGTATCCAATATTAGCAAATCTATATATATATAATTAAAAAAAAAAGTGTGTTTTATAAATATTATAATTTGGATTATTAGGAGGTTTTAGGTGGTATAAATAGTTGCCTTTCGGCTAATTCTGTAAATCCTAATCTAAAATTTTAAAGAGTAAAGATTTTTTAACAAATTTAAATTCCAATTTGACCCTATATGTATCTAATGAAATTTGACAGTAAAAAAAAATAAAATAAAGAGTTTTATTTGATATTAACGAAAATTTATGATTTTACAAAATATTAAATGCATAAAGATTATTTTAAAGTATTTATATAATTTGAAACTTAAGTTTTGATTTCTACAAAATTACTTTTAAGTTTCAAATTTTTTTAAAAAATACACCATCCTCATCAATTTTAAGTTATCTATGATATTGAAATACAAAATTACCTCTCATATCATTGCTACCAAACCAAAAAAAGAAGAAAAAGAAAAATTAATTAAACCAAAACAAAATGAGATAAATCTAAAGCAAAAAGAAAGAATAAAATGTGGAGAGTAAGGTTTATGAAAGAAATGAAAATTTTTAATATAATCTTCATGTTTAGAAATAAGAATAAGCAAATTTTCATTCAATTTTATAGTTCAATAGAAGTATACTTTCACAAAACTCAAAATTTAAGGTTTAAATTACAAAAAGCACATATTTTAGGTTTTTTTTTTTTGGTATTTAAACCTTCGCAAAAAGGGGAAAGGGTTACGTTGCTTTTTTTTTTTTCTTTCTTTCTTTCTAATATTATTTTATAATTTATTAATGCAGTGAGATGAACTTTAAATCTAATTTTAAATCTTAAAATTAGATGCGATTACCAATCAATTACACCTGTGATTACATGGACTGCTTGCATATTCTTACTTGTATTTACACTAATAGGGAATTGACTGCCACTTAAATTCATTTGCCCAATAATTTGTTCTGCTTGCTTAAGACTAAATGAGTTTTTTCAATATGTATTTTCCTCACCCACCCCAAAAAGATATTTTATAAAAAAAAAAAATAAAAAAAAAAAAAAACAAAAAAAGAGAAAAAAAAAAAAAAAAAAAAAAAAAAAAAAAAAAAAAAAAACAAAAAAAAAAAAAAAAAAAAAAAAAAAAAAAAAAAAAAAAAAAAAAAAAAAAAAAAAAAAAAAAAAAACAAAAAAAAAAAAAAAAAAAAAAAAGAAAGAAACCCATTGTGGTAGGAAATGTTTTGTAAACATAAAACAAATAATACCAATAATAACAAATCCAAGTAAAACAGATCCTAACACCAAAAAAGAAAAAAGAAAAAAGAAAAAAAAATAAGAATAACATTGCAACCTGAATTTTTTTAAAAAAATATTTGTAATATTAATAGCTGTAATTTTATTTAATTTAATTATATATCCCATCCGTGCTGTATCCGCAACGCAAAATAGTATCCTGTCTGGCATCTTCCATGGCCATGTCGTAGAGCTTAATAAAGATCCCATTTTTCTCTTTCACCGATTGAATCAGCTCCGGTGTTTCCAAAACAAGTTCGGCTCTGGTACAGGTTCTTCCACAATTATTACTAAAATCTCATTTCATTATATATCTGGGTTGTTCTTGCTATGCAATTACTAGTAGTATATGAGTGAATTTTTCCTGGACATGGATATCATTCGATCCCGTCATTCGTAATATTATTCTTACCCTTTATCTAATTTTGCCTTCACAAGGAATTTTGGATGGTTTTGTCATCTGGGTATTTGAGTTTTCCATAATTTAGCTTCATTCTACCCTGATTCTAGTTGTTTCAAGTGAATTTTGACCTTTTTGGAGTTTGGTCATTTGATGAAATTGTCACCATCTTTGAGTTTTCAATTAGTTTTACTATTATTTTGTATTGTCAAATGTAGAGTATTAAGGCCCCATGAATGATTCTTGATTTGTGGTTTAAGCTTCTCTAATGGTGTTTTGTATAATGTCTGATAAAAGGGAAACATAAAAAGAGAACTGTGTTGCTTCAGTATTTACCAATATGTCAAACTATATGATTGATATTACAAGTATTATGTTTTCAGAAAAAGAGTGCACTCATTTTTGTCGGTCTGAAGTTCTGATTTCTAGATATTTTTCTTTTGCCTATTGTTTAGACCCCATTGTTTTGGCAAAATAAGAGATTATTGCGTAATTATATGCACTTGTATGTTCTAACCAAGGGTTGTTGTCCCTGTCTATGCATTATGAAATGCTTGTTGGGCAAACCTGAATTATGGGAAATCTTTGAATCATTTTGGCTGAAGTATGGCTTCTTTTTATGCTCTAGAACTCAACATATATGTATGTGTATATATATATATATCTCCATGTTTAGATTGGTTTTTTAAACGTACCATTCTTACACATGATATGAGTTAAGTTTCTCTGTTTTTGCTTATCTATGAGTATCTCTGTTAGTACACGATACGTCCTCTTTAAGTGGTCTTATCTTCTAGTTTCCGCATGAACTGCTTTGTTTCCTTTGTTTTGTGGTGCTTGAAGTTGAAGTATCTGCTTCCCAAATACTTATTCTAACTGCATTTTTTTCAGCTTGTTCCTCCCTATATGAGGTGAGGCAATCTCCTGATGGCGGACTTACCAGGCCATGTCAGGGCCTGCTTGCAAACTGGCCAACTTGCTTTTTTGGCAATTCTGGTCTCTGGGGGGATTGTATTGCAAATCTTGGTTAGTAGTGCTGTTTCTTGTGTTTAATTGATATTTGGTATTATAGTTATCGAAGATTCTTTTTTTCTTTTCCAAAGTTGTCCAATTTCTCTTGTTTCTTTGGCAGGCATGTGCTTTGTACAATAACTGGTGGCCAATGCTAACTGGTGAGTAACAAACCCTTCTGGACTTGCATGTTCTATTTGTATGCGTCGGTGTATCTGGCTCATGGAAAATTTGTCAAAACTGGAAAGCATATAGATTCTCATTTTAAATCCACTTCTTTTCTCTCGTGTCATAAAAATGGTTATAGGTTGAACAGGATAGTTATGTTAATATACTTTCTTTCGTGGATGGTGGTAAGTGTAGTTACTAAGATGTTTAGCCTGATTTAATAAACACATGAAATTGTAATATATGTTAGTGAAGCATGTTGCAGAACTTAATGCCTGATCCAACTCAAGAACTTAGAATGATTTTCACATACGTTTTCCTTCTTTTTTGTCAATTGGATATTTTGAGTTCATGGTAGTGAAGTGTTATCTTCTGAGACAAGAGGACCTGAGATTTTCTTTCAGCAAGTTATTTTAGTTGCATTAACTCTATTTTCATAAACTTATCATCCGTCTTAAAGATCCCTTATTGTAAATGTCGTGTGTATTTCCTTTACCGTTTTTGAAGAAGAATCATGCTGAGAATTGTCTTTCTCTTGCAGTTATAATGTATGTGCTTCTCCCGATGCCATTACTGTTCTTTGCGGGGTCTGATAGTTCTGCTTTATTTTCTGAATCTGACAACAGGTTGGTCTTCTTTTTCTGAAACTAAATCCATTTCTAGTAGCAAGCCTTTCATTCCATCTTAGATGGATAGAAACTTCGTTTGCTTACTCATTTTCCTTACAAATTATGATCAGCTGGGTGAACGCAACCAAGTTCTTGACTGGAGCTTCTGCTATTGGAAGTATTGCAATACCAACCATCTTAAAGCATGCGGGTGTAATTGGTTGGGGTGCTATGGTGATGGAGCTCTCATCCTTTTTCGTATTCGTACTTGCCATAATGTGTTACATTCGCATCAATGGTGAAGACAATTATTACAGTGTGCTCTGAGATATGACCATTCAATGGGCAACTTCATTTGTGTAAAGAGAAATGCTGATTGTAATCAAGACACGATTGTCCCTAGCACATTTCTTGTCTAAAAAATTTGTTGGTTCAACATGTGAGGCTTGTTGTTTCTTGTTTTCTTCAGCACCATCTCCGATATCTGATTGTTACATAATCTTAAAGATTTTGAAATCATCTTTTTCTTCTTTTAATCAAAGTTGTTCTTCGTTAGTGTAATGAGGTCTCTTCTTTTCATGTATCTTTAAGACGGTTTCATTGTATAGACAGAAATGAAAATGAGTTCAGAAGGTCGTCTTTGTCGCCAGATTGTGGAAGGAATTTTGCACCTCTAAAGATTTTACATATGATGACAACACTTTCATCTTAAATATTTGTCATCGACATATAATAAAATTACATAATGGGAGAGCTAAAAATAAAACATTGACAACTATTGAACTACTTACCTTCTAACCGTTTGATCTTGGATTCAGGTGGGTTAGTACATAGTAGCTCACCTAATATGAACACTAGAGGGGTAATAGTCATCATCCTTGGTGCTTGGCTTGCACAATTGCCTGAAGTTAGTTGATTATGAGAGGATTCCAAAGCTCATTATAAGGAGCCAATAGTTTTCAAGATGACTTAAAAACTATTCGATGTTCCTCGCGGCGGTTGTCAATGACTCAATCGACTTATAACTTAGTTAATTATTTATTTTCAACATTTAGATTTGTAAATGACCTTTCTTGGATCTTGGTTTTTGTTTTCCTCAGCATCATCTCTGATATCTGATTGCAAATTTGTAACATAATCTTGTAAATTGTACAATCATTTTTTTTTTATTTATTATTATTAATTACTCTTCTTTGCGACTTAAATTTGGTTTCTCAACGAGAAACTGGTACGAAAATGATCTCGGAAGACTACATTTGCTGCCAGACTGCAAGGAATTTTGCCTATCTACATAGTTTACATATGATTTTATGATGGCAACACTTTGATCAGATACATACATGTCTTCTACTGTCCTAAGATTACACGTTGGGACTGCTAAAAGAAAACATGTAAGAAAAAACAAATACGCACTTCCCCATTAACCATCTGATCACGGACGCGTCAGTTAGCAACTCAGAAAAGGAATACTTCCTAAGGTAGAATCACCATCTTCGCTTATTCTTCCCCTGTCGATTTTAGTTTTAAGTAATTCTAGAACACCATTTTTTGTAACGAAAATCCACACCAATTGATGGCGCAATAAGTTCTTCCATTATAGCTATTCTGAAATATTTGACTACAACCCTATCGATTCATTACCAGAGGCGAAAACTGCTACCCCTAATGCCTTGCCCCTCTTCCTCTAGTTGGGAGCTAAACCCTGGGGGGGAGAGAGAGAGAGAGAGAGAGAGAGATTGAATGACCTGGCAGGCAGCAGGCAATAGTAGATTCCACTTTATCAGCGATGGTCTGTCTCAAAATGGGGGGATATGCAAGGGTTTCCCTACTTGTGGATAGAGAGCAAGTTCTAAGGTCCATCCCCAACATTGATTTCTGTTCCGCCAACTGAGACCACTTCCAAGTAAGAGCGCAAGCCGAACATACCATCTTTGCTGCAGAGGAACCTACATGTGGAAAGTACTGAAAATACGAAGAAAGCCTTCCCAAGGCTTGCTGCCTATCTTGCCTATGAAAGCAGAATAGTAAAACAAGGTTCCTGTAGATCATGAAAAACTTCCATCTGATGGGCATATCTGTGTGTAGAAACCGGGACTTTAGCCTTTCGGGTGGGTAACACTGGAAATTGGGCAATCCCATGAAGGAAACAGGCATAGAGGCTTAGGAACAGGGAGCAGGCTAGTATAAAAATAAAACCAACTATGATGTTAGAGAACTATACTTGGAAGCTTTAGCCTTGATTGGAAGCAAGTAGGAACTCCTCCATTTGGAACCTAAAGAATGTGATCATCCCTTAACACGTTTTCAGCCTCTTCTTAGTCAAAGTTGGTCCAAAACTATCAGTTGGTTACTTGTCTTAAACAGTTTCAAAGTCTACAAAATTATATGATTTGGGTTCTATGTTAGGTTACATAATAAGCTCTATTACGTTTTTCTTTCCACCTATCTTCTATTTCTATCTAATTTCCCTTTTCGACTAGAACCAGAACATTCTCCAAACCTCAGAAGTGAGAAATCATTCTACCAAACCCCAAACATGTAGTAACTAAAGAACACGATCTGCTAACCTTTATCTGTTAATAACACTCTCCAAATCTTCAACACAGTTTAAAAATCGACAACAAAGCCAGAACCACATACCCCCAAACCCCAATACTATTCTCAACATTAGCAACCTATTTAAGCTTGCATCTCAAACTTTGCAACCTCTACTTGAAACCTTCCTTTTTCCATAATATCAGCAGTTCATCAGCTTCAAAATCCTTCTACAAGCCTTCAATACTTCTAAAAGGCTCTCTGACGACAACAATACTCCTAAAAGGCACCACAATCTCTCCCTTAAAACAGCTAAATCTCGAGACAATTAAAGCTGCCACTTCGACCTATACTACATCCACTTAAGACTATACCATAAAGCAAACCAAGAAACCTTGATTCAAGCTCAAGCCGAAAACATGGTAATGCTGCATCAGAGTAGGAAAAACAGAAATCGATTGTATAATATGCTTACAAGTTACACCCAAATCATCTCCTTGATTAATTTGTAGTGCAAGAACCAAGAAGTATATAATTTCTTAAAAATAAATATAACCAAAAACTTCTCTGTGCATCTCTACTGTTAGTTTACCAAATTTCAAAATCTGGGTTTCTTCCAATATGCATTATAAAATTGATAATTATCTAAAAATTTACCGGCCATAGTTGAGAGTTGAAAAAAAAGAGATTCGATTCTGATAGCAATCAAAATCCATTTTAAACAAAATTACATTTCCCCCTCAGAATTAAGTAAAACCCTTTCCCAAATTTTGCCACCCCAAACAAAGGGCTGTACTCTTCTTAGACCCTCCTCTCGCTCTCTCTCTCTCTCTCTCCCTCTCTCTCTCTCCCTCTCTCTCTCTCTCTCTCTGATACACACTTGGCTTACAGAAAGTACATGACGATGGCGCCGCTCAGAAGGCCACGCGAAACCGCGGAGCGTCGGAGCCACTCGCCGGCAGGATCTCCCAGCGGCAGGGGTCGAGCTCGTCGGAGACGGGACAGTATCCGGCGAGAGTGACCTTGTCGGAGGAAGCGGCGACGGAGCCGAACTCGAAGACCGTCACGTTGAGCGGTCGAGGGACCTCCACAGCGCCGTTCATGCCGGGAACCTCCGCCGGCTTCGGATCAGGGTTAGGGTTTGGGGGTGAGGCGGGTTTGGGAGTGTTGCTGTTGCTGTTGTTATCAGGTTGGGACTGGTTGTTGTTGTTGCCTTTCCACCAAGACAGAATCCCCATGGCTGCTAATTGTAATGATAACGATAATGGTCAGTGACGACGCTAACAGAGCTGCCGTTGAGGCTTGTCATATATTTATTTAGGGTTTATTAGCACAAATGGTCCCTCAACTATCCAACATTTGGCAATTTAGTCCTCAAAGTTTCAATTATGGTAATTAAGTTCCTAAATTTTTAAATTTAAAGCAAATTTGGTCCCTCTAAATTACAACTTGTTGTTAAGTGCCTAACCAAAAACACATACAAGGAACATGTTGGTGTCAATACATGTCAGCAAGTTGTTTCAATATATATGTATAACAATACATACCTCAACCCGAGTTGTTTCAATATATATGTATAACAATACATACCTCAACCCGAACGCAACACGTATATGTCAAAAGTTCTAACTAAAACCCGATTTATTTTTAAGCGGGTTGACCTGACACAATTTGTGTAATCCGTTTATTTAAATGGGTCATATTCGGGTTAACTCGACACAACCCGATGACCCGTTTAATCTAAATTAGCAGAAAATATTTTTTTCATGATTAACAAAATTAACATAAAATTCATAGATGTTATATGATCTTAAAACACAAATATGTACCAAAAACAAATAGAAATCACATAAAATCTCAATATGCCTAACAAAGTCTTTAAAATACCAAAAGAGGTCAAAATATACATAGTAAAAATATTATAAATTTTAAATGGATATTATATGGATCATATACGAGCTGACCTTGAAATTGACCCATTTAATAAACGAGTCAGTTTCGGATTAGAGGGTCAACCCAAATCCAACACGTTTAATAAATGGGTTCGCAGGTTCAATCCGATTTTAATCCGAATTCGTTTAAGCTAAACCTAAGTCTGCTAACTCTGTGCGGGTTTCGAGTCATGTTATTGTGTTGTGTCACAA
This sequence comes from Parasponia andersonii, assembly GCA_002914805.1. Taxonomy (NCBI): domain Eukaryota; kingdom Viridiplantae; phylum Streptophyta; class Magnoliopsida; order Rosales; family Cannabaceae; genus Trema; species Trema andersonii. The sequence goes on from JXTB01000680.1 coordinate 142,024, forward strand.
ATTAATTTTCAGCCTTAATGTTGTAGCATTTGCAAGTATATTTAAAGGAAAATAAACTGAACAAAAAGATTTAGAAAGAATAAAAGATTTATTATTTGCATTTTTAGAGTTCTTAGAACTATAAATTTAGAGAAAATTTTTCTGTGACTGTTCATCTTTATGCTTAAATTTTCAAAATTATATATCAAATACACTTTTAGATGCTACTACGTGCCTCCTCACATTTGTTTTTGGTCAAAATTTTACAACATATTATAATTTAGACTATTTATGGACCAAATTGCTATAAATCAGAAAGTTCATGAGCTTAATTACTGTAATTGAAACCTTGAGAACTAAATTACTACAAATCAGAAAGTTTAGAAGATTAATTGCTAGAATTAAAACTTTGAAAACCAAATTACCGTATATTGGATAATTCAAGGACCATTTATGCCATTAAACTATTTAATTGATAATAGGACTCGTAATTTTACTATTATAAATTATCGTAGGACCCTCTCTTACACACAAAGTAAAATGGAAAAATGTTCAAACTAATACTATATTTTAGTAAATAAATAATAATAACACTAATGTGAAAAATATGGTAAAGAAAAAAGATAGGCAAAAATAGATAAAAGAAAGATATTAAATTAGTAACTATTTCATTTTCCCTTTATTCATATCTCACAAGCTTACATATTTCTCTATTTGTAGGCCAATGCCAAACATAAAGTCATAAGTTACATAATTTATTATTATTATTATTATTATTATTATTATTATTATTATTGCTTAAACACAAGTTACAACCAATTTAATATGTAGGTTATAAAATTATTATGTAGAGGGGCTTGAATAAGGGGTTAAAGATAACTTAAAGAGGAAAATTACCAATTTTAATATTCATGCATATAAGTTATAAAAGGTGACATCCACCACATGCTAGTTTTATAACAAATACCAAATTTTAATTTCTTAGAACTGAATTCATGTAATGCAAATTGGGAATAACACATCTCTCCCAAAAATAATATCGAGAATCTATTACAGACCACTAAATTATTTGTAATTGTAATAAAGGTAATGTAAAGTTTGCAATGTTCAACTTTGAAATATAATATCCATTCATTTATTATGCATATCCCATTGTTTGCATTGGATTTTAGATAAAACAATTACTATTCCACGTCTGAAAGAATAGAATAGCTAAATAATAAAAGTTTCATTAACCTTTTAGTCATTTTTATGTTGTGTTATATATATATATATATATATATATATATATATATATATATATATATTTATATGGTTGCCAATCCAATAGGTATTTTTTTTCTTTACCTATGGGTAGGTATTTTTTTTTAGCCGTTGGATCACCATTAGATGTTGATCTAATGACTATAATGAAGTGCATGAAAAGACGTGCATCATTAATGCTCTTTCTCTCTCTTACTTTTTACAATAAAAAAATATGCATGCTAAATTTTCATTGGCTAAATTGATACCTATCCATAGGTAAAAAAAAAAAAAATACCCACTGGATTGGTGCCCTATATATATATATGGTTGTCAATCCAATAGGTATTTTTTTTCTTTACATATGGGTAGGTATTTTTTTTTTAGCCGTTAGATTACCATCTAATAGGGATCCAATGGCTATAATGAAGTGCATGAAAAGACGTGCATCATTAATGCTCTTTCTCTCTCTTACTTTTTACAATAAAAAAATATGCATGCTAAATTTTCATTGGCTAAATTGATACCTATCCATAGGTAAAAAAAAAAAAAATACCCACTGGATTGGTGCCCTATATATATATATGGTTGTCAATCCAATAGGTATTTTTTTTCTTTACCTATGGGTAGGTATTTTTTTTTTAGCCGTTGGATCACCATCTAATGGTGATCCAATGGCTATAATGAAGTGCATGAAAAGATGTGCATCATTAATGTTCTTTCTCTCTCTTACTTTTTACAATAAAAAAATATACATGCTAAATTTTCATTGGTCAAATTGATACCTATCTATAGGTAAAAAAAAAAAATACCCACTGGATTGGTGCCCTATAGAGATACCAGTGTAGGCTTGGCTTGATCAATTTTCCTTGTGCTGAGACGAGCGTTATGGTATTTTTAACATAAGAATAGTACTTAGATCACTTTTTTTTTTCTACTTTTCTATCTCACTGCTTGACATGGAATTCCATATTATATATATATATATATATATGTAAATATATATTTGAGTCTGAGACATTTTAACAGATTCCATAAGTAAATTAGGTTGTAGAATGGAAAAGTGTGTAGTCTTAGCAATTATGTTAACATAAAAATAAAAGGTGTCAATGTTTTATTGGCATTGCTATAATGTTTCTTTTTCCCAATTTCAGGTAACAGTGGTAGAGCTAGGCCTGACTTGATTATCTTAGGCCTAGATTGGGGTGGCAACTCATATCAGAGAGTTATATTCGTGTCGTATCAATATATATGTATAACAATATATACCTCGATCCAAATCAGACTCATTTAGTACTCATGTCATAAATTCTTGACCTGGAACTGACCTATTTGTAAACGAGTTAATCTGACATAACTTGTATAATCTGTTTATTCAACTAAGTCATATTCGGATCATATTAACCTAACACGATCTATTAACCTCGTAACGACTCCCACTTCAACCCTCCATTAGGCCATTCTGCCTACAGACTTGTAGCTTTTTAATTAATTTACTAAAGATAAATTTGTATCACATTCATTTACTAAAGATTGATCCATAGGATTATTAAGATCTGCAAAATTTATTTATACAGTTTTTTCTTTTCCTTTTAATGAGACTTGATAAAGGTCAACAAGATGCTCCGAGTCCAATGTCCTCTCATTCTAAGTTTAAAACATATATTTTCTTCGTTTTTGGAAGATTTGTCATTTGAGCTTGGTCCTTTCTTTTACTTATCCTCTGCATTATTTTCTTTTAGAATTTGGAGAGTTTCTATTATGACCACCATGATGCTTAGAATTGTTATGGCCATGACCATGACTATAACTACGACTACGACCACGAATATACCATTAAACAATGTCGCATTCACTATAAAGAATGGTTTAATACCATCTACTCCAGGAAATGACTTAAAACCTATATCATTCACATATAGGAAGGAATGGTCCTGAATGAATTGGACGTGACTAGTGGTTTTCATCAATAATTTAGTATTTTGCTCTGTCATTAGAAGACAAGATATCAATTTAGAATATTTTTTGAAACCTCATTTTCTGCATTGCTACTGCAAGAGCACATTGGAGACATGAAAAGTTGAGTAAGTTTTCTCTAACATGTATTCATCAGTAATATTTTTCTAATAAAATTTCAATCAAGAGCTAATCTTAAATATTATGGAGTTATATTCACTTACAATTTTAAAATTTTGAAAGTATAAGTGCATCCAATCATAGCATATTTTTGGGAGTATTACAATCTTTTGGTGGTCATATATTTCCTTTAAATTCAGCCAAAAGATTAGTAGATCAGTTATCGTAAAGTATTTAGATTTCAATCCCACACCAAGATAACGTCAAAGGAATATCATCGCATTTGCACGATCTTGCAGGGATGTTTGATTCTCTTTTTTGATTGTTTCTCTAAGATTTATAGTATTAAGATGGATTTAAGCATCAAGAGTCTATGCTAAGTAATTTTTGCTTAAAATATCTAGCTACGAGTTCTTGTTTTGCTAAATTTGCCATTATATACCAATTCATACAAAAGAAAAAATAGAGACTACTTGTGCTGATAACGTAATGTGAAAATATAGTAAAGAACAAATATTATACGAGAAAAGATGGGCAAAAAGAAGACAAAAGAAAGTAAACATTTCATTTTTACTTTATTCATATCTCACAAGCTTACACACTTATCTATTTATGGGCCAATGTTCGTGAATATAAAGTAAACATAAAGACATAAGTTATATAATTATAACCAATTTAATATGTAGATTATAAGAACATTATGTAGAGAGACTTGAATAAGGAGTTTGAAGATGACTTAAAAAAGGAGTTACCAATCTTAATATTCATACATATAGGCTATATATAGGCTATAGAATACCAAAGATGGCATTCACCATTTACTAATTTTATAACAAACACCAAATTTTACTTTCTTAGGACTGAATTCATGTAATGAAAATTGAGAATAATACGTCTTTCCAAAAAATAATATCAAGAATCGAATATAGACCATTAAATTATTGGTAATTGTAATTGAGACAGGGTAAAGTTTACAATGTTTAGCTTTAGAATGATATGCCCATTTATTTACAATACATATTCTGTTATTTGCTTTGGATTTTAAGTAAAAACAATCACCATTCCACAACTGAAAAAATGGATTAGCTAGTGGTAAATTTCCCCTGGGCACATAGATCAGGAGATACCAGTGTAGGTTTAGCTTGATTAATTTCCCTTGGGTTGAGATGATGATTATTATAATATTAACGTTAGAAAAATATTTGGATTATCTTTTTTTCACTTTTTAATCTCACTGCTTGACATGTGAACTTCATTATAGATTTTTTTTTTAATTTGAGATATTTAGGTCAATTAAGCTGTAGAGTGGAAAAGAAAGTGATCTTAGTAATTATGTTAACGTAAAACTAAAACACTAAAACGTGTCAATTTTTCTCAGGCATTACTATATAATTTTTCTTTTTTCCAATTCCAGGTAGCACTGGTAGGGCTAGGCCTGACTTGATTACCTTGGGCCTCGATTTGCCAGGTAGTCGGGAAAAATAAGCAAATACTCATTTTTTAAGCATATTTACACAAATACTATTATTTTTATTTTTAATAGATTCATCCCTATTATGTGTATATCATAAGTATTTTATAGATGAAATGAGTACTAAGATGTTCAATTATGCATTTCATAAATAAACAACATACCTTAAAACATGTATACATTTTATACTATATATATACACTATACTATAGGTATATTTTACAGTGTAAGTGTATTCCATATAAATTTTACACATGAAAATGAAATTTATACTTAAAACGGGTGTAAAACTGTTAAAATGAGAATAGGGTATTGATGAAATATAAGGCAAAAGGCGGGTACTGAGCCTTAGATTTAACTAGCTAGCCAGTGGACGACCTAGGCCCAAGTTTAGGAGGCCAGCCCATGCTCTTGGAAGAACTTAAAATTAGGGCCCAACGAATAAAAAATATTACAAATACTGCCATGAATCAGAAAAATCTCCCACTCTCGGCCATTTGTCAGTTGTCACTCTCACCCAGTTTCTCTCTCTTCTGCTCCAGCGTCACGAACCATGGAAGAAGAGCAGCGATCCCTTCTCCTGAGCTCCGCCTCTCAATTCCCACTCTCGGATGGGTTCAAGCCGTCGTACGGCACGGCGGGGTTCAGGGCCGAGGCTTCGGTCCTCCGACCGACGGTGTACAGGGTGGGGATCTTGGCAGCACTGAGGGCTCTCAAGACCCAATCGGTGATCGGACTCATGATCACGGCCTCCCACAACCAGGTCTCTGATAATGGAGTCAAGGTCGCCGACCCCAGCGGCGGGATGCTCGCTCAGGACTGGGAGCCTTTCGCCGACGTGCTGGCCAACGCGCCGACTCCCGACCACCTCGTCCGGCTGATCACCGAGTTCGTCGAGGCTGAAACAATCGAGCTTGGTGGAGAGAAGAAGAAGGTGGAGGTTTTGGTGGGGAGAGATACCAGGCCCAGTGGTCTATCTCTGCTTGAAGCTGCTAAACTTGTATAGTTTCTATTTCAAAATCTAGTTTTTATGGAGTATTTGTAGAATTTTGCTATTAATTAATTAATTTATACTATCGACATAATTTAGTTTATTGTGGAATATTTGTTTAAATATATATATATAGGTCGCCAATCTAACAGGTATTTTTGTTTTTTGACGTTATTTTTTTTCGCCTTAGATTTTTTTTTATCTATGGTAGGTATTTTTTTTTTAGCCTTAGATGACTATAATAAAATATATTATATGAAAAGACGCGCATTTCTTTATTTTTTTTTATTTTTATTTTTTATAATATGCAAGTTAAATTTTTATTTGTCAAATTGATACTAATGCGTAGCTTAAAAAAAAAAAAATATATCTACTGGATTGGTGCCTATATATATATATATATATGGGTATATGTATGTGTGTATGGAAGTATCTGTATATAAGCCCCATTGGTCAGTGTCTGCTCGTGGCTGCTAAACTTGTACAGTTTAATTCAAAATTTTGTTTTTGTTTGTTTTTAATGAAATATTTGTATTATGTCCAATTAGTTTAATTTTACATTTATATACCCTGGCTGCTTGTGAAATATTTGTTGTTTAATTAATTTGTTTACATTGTTATGTATATAAACTTGTATAGTTTATAAAGCCCAGTGGTGAATCTCTGCTTGAGTCTGCTAGACATGTAATAGTTTCTTTCTTCAAAATGTAGTTTCTCTATGGGGTAACAATAGGATTTGGTTAATTGATTTAATTTTTGTGTTGGTATTCATTGAAGGGAATCAGGTCTATAATTGGAGCTGTGGCTATCGATGTGGGGATTTTAACCACCCCACAACTACACTGGATGGTTCGAGCTAGTAATCGAAGCACTCAAGCTTCGGAATTCGATTACTTGGAGCAGCTTTCGAGGTCGTTCAGGTTGGTGAGTTTGGTTACTTTTGTGTGCAGACAGAGAGAGAATAGTGGTTATTAAGGGGTTTGTGTGGTTTGGTATAGGTGCTTGATGGATTTGATTCTGGGTGGGGCTGAAAGCAATGAGGGTGATGACAAGTTGGCTGTCGATGGAGCTAATGGTGTTGGGGGTGAAAAGCTTCTGGTGTTGAAGGAAATGTTGAACTTGAAGGGTTTGGAAATTGAGGTTCGAAACTCTGGAAGGGAAGGCGGCGTGCTCAATGAAGGTGTTGGTGCCGATTTTGTGCAGAAAGAGAAGGTGGTTCCTTCTGGGTTTGGTTCACAGGATGTTGGGATGAGGTGAGCCATCTTTGACTTGATAAATAGCGAAAGCAGTCTGGAACTGTACATAAAAATTATGAAAATCCTGTAACTATGGTGTCTATTTGACTCATTTTATGCATTAAGAATTGAATTAATTGTTTTAGTGACATTTATCTTATGAATTTAAGGAATGAAATTACGTCTGAAATAATAAATTTTTGAACTTGTGTGATGACTAGTTTGCTGCTTGTCAAGGGCTGATTTCTTGATAGATACTTGATGATAATAATTGCCACTTAAGGTAGTTTGTTTGTTTATTTACAGTCTGGTTTAGAAGGGATGAATAATGTTAATGACTCAAGCATTTGTTCTTAATTTCTTGGCTGTATAGCAATCTTTATCTATTGCTGATGCAAAATGCTAAATTGAGTGATGGAGTTAATTGCTTGGATGGTTCTAGTATTTCAGGTGTGCTAGTTTGGATGGAGATGCTGATCGACTCGTATATTTTACTGTGCCATCAAAAAATAGTAGTAAGATTGAACTTGTTGATGGGGACAAGATATTATCACTGTTTGCTGTATTTATCAAGGAGCAGCTAAGCATTCTCAATAAGGTAGCAGATGGTAATGCTGGAAATGATTATCAGTGTCGTATTGGCGTTGTTCAAACTGCTTATGCAAATGGAGCATCCACGGATTATCTGAAGCAGTTAGGCCTAGAAGTTGTTCTTACTCCAACAGGGGTGAAATACCTACATGAGAAAGCTTCTATTTATGATATTGGGATCTATTTTGAAGCAAATGGCCATGGCACCATACTGTTCTCAGAACCTTTTTTACTTTGGTTAGAGGCCAAGAATGATGAGCTTTCTTCTGTAGCTCAAGGTTATAACTGACGTAGTTGCATCTTATTTACAAAGGCTAGCATGATAGTGTATCACTCATGACATATTTGTTGTTTTTCCCAGGTCCGGAGCAGCGAAAAGCAACTTTGAGATTATTAGCGGTCAGTAAGTTGATCAACCAGGCTGTTGGAGATGCTTTGAGTGCGATTCTTTTAGTGGAGGCTATTTTACGCCACATGGGATGGTCAATACATAAATGGAGTGAGCTTTATCATGATCTACCCAGTAAGCAACTTAAGGTAGAGTCCTTTGTTGCATTCAATAGATGCCTTTTGACCCTATGCTCAGAGTGGTGTCAGCTTTTTTGTTTCTGGTGCTAAATATTATCATTTATAACTATGGGTTGCTGATAGTGCAATCTGAATTTTCAATATGGAATTGGATTGATTTTTCTTAGAAATTAGGGTCTTGGTATGAAGTGTGAATATGGCCCAAAGGCTAGCCCCTTCTCCTTCATGTCCTCCTTTATTTACCTTATGTAATGTTTTGGCTGCTTAAATTATGCCATAAGTTCATTTACTCAAGTACAATGTGCATTCTTGTAATTAGTAGTAACTGATTGCATATAGCTTTGTTCTTGAAATAACTTGCAAGTTTGCATGTTTGAAGATATTGTAAGTGGAAACTGTTTTCATTCTTTTAAAAGAAATTTTTCGTAGACTTTCTATACGCAATAATAAGGCCTTGGATTCTCTCATTGTGCTATGTATGAGGAAGTACCTTGCACACCCTGACTGCAATAATACTTTTCTCCAAATCTTGTATCCAACTCCCTGGTAGGCGGTAGCATCTTCTTCAGCTACTGATCCTGATGTAGAGTAAGATGTAAGATAAGAAAATAGAAAGAGAATTGGTGGAAAAGCAAGGGTGAAAAGAATTAGGGCAGAAACAGGTGAATAGGTAGAAAATCCGTAGAATTAGATCAAGAACTCAGAGAGAGAATAAGAACTATAAAGGGAGAAAACTCAGTAATTATTCATTAATTCATCATTGTTTAAAAAACTGAGCCTATTTATAGATAGGCAATTGGACACAACTAGGAAAGTAGATAAATTTTAGAAACTAGTAGAAACAAGAAACATAAATCTAATTGCCCGGAATTAAATAACACCTAATAATAAATCTAATCCTAAATAATAATAATAATAACAATTTCATAATATATTGTATTCTATGTCTACATCAGATCCTTTCTGAGAAATGTCTTCAAATACTTGCAAAAGTGCGTCCTACTGTCTCTTGTTTCTTGCCTTGATTTAACCATCAATTTTTTTGGTCCACAATCTTACGTTTCTATTTAATTTTCTTTTATCTTTGGTTATTATGACAACGTGCTTTAGTTATGTAATTTGAACTAGCTTTTTATACATTTATGGTAGGTAATATTTATTTCAGTTTCTTTCCATCAATTCATTGACACAGTGGTGCTTTACTTTATCAGGTCAAAGTGGTAGATAGAACAGCAGTTGTTACAGCAAATGCAGAAACTGAGGTTGTGAAACCCCCTGGCATTCAAGAAGCCATTAATGCTGAAATTGGTAAGCAACATATAAGATCTCTCATCATAAAACTGGCATCACAATGTGGATTATTAGTTACCTAAAGATTGGTTTGCCAGCTTCTGGTAAAAAGAAAATTCAATGGCTGTCATTTTTTCATTCAAAAGGAATGTCGCAGTGGAGTAATAAATGATAGAGATTACCCCTAGCAATGGTTGACTTGTTTGTAATGTTATCCAGCTACGTATAATCTGGGGATAAAAGTTGCTTGATTAGTATTGCTTTTTATTTTTATTTTTTTTTAGTGGGAAGTTGAACCCTAACGCAAACAAATTTATAAGCACTCTTTCTCCAATTGAATATGCAGCTAAATATTCTAAGGGCCGATGTTTCATACGACCATCGGGGACAGAAGATGTTATACGTGTTTATGCTGAGGCATCCACACAAGACGAAGCAGACAGCCTAGCAAGCAGTGTGGCAACGCTAGTGGATAAGTTCTTGGGGCTTGGCAGCTCTTAAGACTCCCTACTAACTGAAAACTGACAGATTTATACAGACAAAAGGGCCTTCATTTGACTACTTGGAGTGTCGGATTTATTATTATTCACTACAATGTGCTTATTTGATCCAATTAATCAAAGCTTTTACTAATAGTGAGAGTTGTTTCTTGGTCATTGGAGCAAAGTAAAATTGCGCATTAAATATGTATGCTACATGGTTTAGTAGTGGATGTGTGGACAGCAGACAAGAGACATCTGTAACTGTAACTTTGCCTATCCATCTAAAATATTTATGTACTGTTGGTTGTAATTTGTAAACTTTGGCGTCCTTTCCCATTTTCTATCTATTCCATTAATTCCCTGGCCGATTCCACATGAAGAGTGAACTGTTTATAGTTTTTACAAAGATCAAAAAGTTCTATCTCACTTTTCTTGTATCGGCATTTTCTCCGATGACATATTGCTCTGTTCTGTGCAAAATGCATAATTGTTGACATATGTGTTCGTTGGAGCAAACAGGATGGGTTCAGCAGCTCTCCTGATGTGTTTGAATAAAATTTATTGGAAAGGTCAGTGGAGCGATTTAATGCAAATATGCAAATTCCTCTATTTCAAAAATGCAAATAATTGAAAACATAAAGGAAAAAAAAAAAAACTTATATCCACCAGTTTGTATTTGTTTGATAGTTACTTGTGAGACTGTTCTCCGAAAAGTCATTCTCACTCCTTGAGAATGTGTTAAGTGCGCAAGCCCAAACTACCATTTAGAAGCTAAAGGGTTAATCGCAAAAATAGTCCCTAAACTATCCAATGGTCGTTAAACTTTCACATTTGAGGTAATTTAGTTAGTGGATATTACAAATTTCTCTATCTTTAAGAATTAAGTCGCTAAAATTTTTGGTGCTCCAGAATAATCTTCCAATTACACTCTCACTCTCACGACTCTCAAAATACACTACTCTTAACAGCTCTCTAAATACGCTCTCACTTGAATATCTTGGAGCTTTGATCACAAGTTGGTATATCAATTGTTTCCCTAGTGAAATTTCCAGGTCAAAGATGGTCCATTTAGTGAGAATAACTCGAGTCCCATGATCAACTAGCTTAATGGATGATTGGTACACATCCAAAGAGGATATTCAATTGATGGCTAGAGCAAAAGTTTATGGGCGCAAAAATGACCTAAATATATCCTAATGACCTGCCTTAATGAGCTAGTATTAGCTCCTTTCCTCATTAGCCAAATAAACTCATTAGAGGAAATTTGATTTTTTATGGTAATTTTTCAAAAAAATTGAAAAATCCCGGAATTAAAAATTGTTCTGAAAAATTCCGGATTTAATTATAAAATATCACTTTTAGAAATATTTAGAAAATACCGCTTTTTAATTAATTAATGAGATACTTAAGGTAGTTAGTCGAGTTACCTGAAGTAACTTAAACAGTTACTTGAAGTAACTGAATTGGTTACTCTAAGAAATCTAACTGGTTACCTCAAGTATCATTGAAAAATACCAATTTTGAAAAAAATAGTATTTTTCTAAATATGTTTTAAAAGTATTATTTTTCTAATAATACTTTTAAAAAGTGATATTTTTATAAATAAAACCCAGATTTTCCAAAAAAATCAGTCCATCCCGGATTTTTCAAATTTTGGTACTTTGGGCCTGGATTTTTGTAATAAGCCCAACTCATTACCGAAATAAAAGCCCAGACCAATAAAAAAATAAAGACCGTATTTTTCAAAAATCATCTTCCGTATACCGTATATATAAAATTTAAAGGCCCAATCCCCGTACTATCATTCACAGAAACCCAATTTCTAGAATCTGAAAACCCTCCTCCATTCTCATCTCCAACACTAAGCACTGGGACACGTTCGTTGTGTATCTGAGCTGCCTGAGCGCGAGCGACGAGGTGAGGGAGCTCAGGAACTACCCGAAATCCTCCATTGATCGAATTTTCTCCACCAACTTGCTGTGCGAGAATGGACGAAGACAGTGTGGAACAAGGATTTCACTGAGGAGCTGCAGAAAATATAGGGGCAAGATAGACTTTTCGGACAAAAAAGTAGTATTAAAAGGACCAAGTGACACGATTCTATTAGCCTCCTTCAAAAGTGGTTTCTGTCTTAATTTTTTCGGCTAATGAGGTAAGGTGCTGATTACCCTTAGCTCATTAAGGCAGGCAGCCCATTATATGTTTTAGTTACTTAGTAATGAGTTTGACAATGATAGGCTGTAGGGATTAAAAGGAACTAACAACACTCTTCCGACAAAGAAAACAGAGTTGACCCCATAAACATCACTATTATGACGTCAGTGTTGAACAAATTAATAATTGTAGCTCACTAGCTAGCCGCAATAGGATCAGTAAAAAGGCAGCCGCAGTAAGAATAGTAAAAAGGACAGCCGCAATAGGAATAGTAAAAGATAGTGTTCACACCACCTTTTAAGTTCTATAAATACGGAGGGATTCATCACTTATTTTGCATACCATTCTAAATCCTCTTCCTTTCGAAGAGAGAATTCAAGCCTAGGAATTCCTCTTAAGATCCCACTCGTTTTCTCCTAAATTATTTAGAGAGAGTATTTTCTGCTATTTCAAGAGAGAAAGAGATTCATTTGTTCTCTCATTGTATTTCGAGAGAAGTGAGTTGTAATCTCTTCTTCATAGTGAAATTCTTCACAGCCTTGTCTGTGGACGTAGTCTAAGTTGGGTGAATCACGTTAATTCTTTTGTGTGCCTTATTTATTTCATTTTACCCAAATTTTCTCCTAACAGTGATATCAGAGCCATTGGTTGGAGTACTGTTCACGTATATGATATTGTTCACGTATACAGTACTATTCACTTATACGGTACTATTCACGTATAGTGAAACGGTGGTAACTGAACAAATCGTGGTGAACAAAAATGGCGGCAAAATTCGATATTGAGAAGTTTAATGGGAACAATTTCTCTTTATGGAAAATGAAGATAAAGGCAATCTTGAGAAAAGATAATTGCCTAGCAGCAATTGGGGAAAAGCCTGCTGAGATTACTGATGATAAAAGGTGGGATGAGATGGATAGCAATGCTGTCGCTAACTTGCATTTCGCACTAGCAGATGGAGTCCTGTCGAGCATTGAGGAGAATAAGTCAGCCAAGGAGATATGAGATACACTGACAAAATTGTATCAGGCAAGTCGCTTCACAACAAAATTTTCTTAAAAAGAAGGCTTTATACCCTTCGGATGGCGGAATTAACAACGGTGACCGACCATATCAACACTCTAAATACTTTATTCTCACAGCTCACAACAATGGAGCATAAAATAGAGGATAATGAACGTGCAGAAATCTTACTTCAGAGTCTACCTGATTTTTATGATCAACTCATCATAAATGTGACCAGCAATGCTACAACTCTAGTTTTTAACGATCTTACAGCTACTGTTCTCGAAGAAGAAAATCGGCGTAAGAACAAGGAAGACAGATTAGCAAGTTCACAGCAAGTAGAGGCTTTGACAATGAGAGGGAGATCAACGGAACATAGCCCCAGTGGGAGTCAGAGTCATGGTAAATCAAAGTCAAGAAGTAAGAAGAATGTCAAGTATTGTCACTGTGGTAAGAAAGGACACGTCAAAAGGGAGTGATGGCAACTCAAGAAGAATAGAGATTCCAGAAGGAAGGACCCCGAGTCATCAAATGCTCAGGAGAATATTGCAAATACTTCAGATGATGGAGAAATCTTGTATAGTGAAGCAGCAACAATTTCTAAGGACAGACGGCAACTCACTGATGTTTGGTTAGTAGATTCGGGAGCAACATGGCACATGACTTCTCACAGAGAGTGGTTTCATACATCTGAACATGTCTCTGGAGGATCTGTATTCATGGGTAATGATCATGCCTTAGAGATCGCTGGGATTGGTACTATCAAGATAAAGATGTACGATGGCACTATTCGTACTATTCAAGAGGTGAGACATGTGAAGGGCCTGAAGAAAAATCTATTGTCTTTGGGACAATTAGATAACCTTGGTTGCAAAACTCGTGTTGAGAATGGGATCATGAAGATTATGAAGGGCGCGCTTGTAGTAATGAAGGCGGAGAAAATCGCAGTGAATCTATACATGCTTAAAGAAGATACACTGATAGAAGCGGAGGCATCAGTTGCTTCAACAAATTCCGGAGAGGAATCAATGATGATGTGGCTCCATAAACTTGGCCATATGTCGGAACGAGGCTTGAAGATTCTCTCTGAACGAAGGTTGCTTCCTAGTCTCACAAAAGTATCTTTAACCTTTTGTGAGCATTGTGTCACAAGCAAGCAGCATAGATTAAAGTTTAGCACATCCAATTCTAGAAGTAAAAAAGTTCTAGACTTGGTTCACTCTGATGTTTGGCAAGCACCGATAATGTCCTAGGAGGAGGTAGATACTTTGTATCTTTTATTGATGATAACTCTAGGAGATATTGGGTATATCCTATTAAGAGGAAGACAGATGTGTTTTCAGTCTTCAAAATATTCAAACCACGGATAGAGCTGGAATCTAGAGAAAAGATCAAGTGTTTAAGGACGGACAATAGAGGAGAATTTACAAGCAATGAATTTGATAAATTCTATCAACAAGAAGGTATCAAGAGGCAGTTCACAATGGCGTACACTCCTCAACGAAATGGAGTGGCAGAGCGGATGAACAGAACTTTGTTGGAAAGAACAAGAGCAATGTTAAAAGCTGCAGGTCTATCCAAGACATTCTGGGCAGAAGCAGTCAAAACTGCCTGTTATATGATTAATCGATCTCCATCAACAGCGATTGATCTGAAGACACCGATGGAGATGTGGATTGGTAAGCCAGCTGATTATTCTCGCTTACATATGTTTGGATGTCCTGTGTACGTGATGTGCAACGCTCAAGAAATCACAAAACTAGATTCAAAGTCTAGAAGGTGTGTACTCTTAGGATATGCTGATGGAGTCAAGGGATATCGCTTATGGGATCCCACTTCCCATAAGGTTGTCATCAGCAGAGATGTAATATTTGCAGAGACTAAACTGCAAGAGAAGGGAGACGATAGAAGACCAGAAACTACTACAGTTCAGGTAGAAAAGAATACTGAAGATTCAGATTCTTCTAAAGTAGCACCAGAGTACGAAGTAGAAGAACCAGTCGAGGAAGAGGCTTTTGAAATTCGTCGGTCAACTCGTGAGATAAGAACACTGGCATGGCACTCGGATTATATCACTGAGAGTAATATTGTATACCGTCTTCTAACAGAGGATGGAGAGCCATCAACTTTCCATGAGGCTACCAAAAGCCCGGATGTATCCCTATGGATGACAGCAATGCAAGAAGAGATTGAAATCCTTCACAAGAACAAGACATAGGATCTTGTTACACTACCACAAAGAAGGAAGGCTGTTGGCAACAAATGGGTTTACAAGATCAAACGTGATAGCAATGATCAAGTGGAGCATTATCGTGCGAGATTGGTGGTAAAAAAATATGCTCAGAAAGAAGGTATTGACTTCAATGAGATATTTTCACCTGTAGTTCGACTGACAACAGTTAGAGTGGTTCTGGCGATGTGTGCTACGTTTGACCTATATCTAGAGCAGCTAGATGTAAAAACTGTTTTTCTTCATGGAGAACTTGAAGAAGAGATTTATATGCTCTAACCAAAAGGTTTTACTGAAACAGGCAAGGAGAACTTGGTTTGCAGGTTGAACAAATCTATATACGATTTCAAACAGGCGCCGAGGTGTTGGTATAAGAGATTTGATTCATTCATCATAAGCCTTGGTACAACAGATTCAGTTCAGACCACTGCACATACTTCAGAAGGTTTGATGAAGATAGTGATTTCATTATCTTATTGCTATACGTGGATGACATATTGGTAGCGGGCCCCAACAAAGGCAGAACCCAAGAATTGAAGGCATAGTTAACTAGGGAATTTGATATGAAGGACTTGGGATAGCAAACAAGATTCTAAGGATGCAAATTCACCGAGACAGAGATAACTAGAAGATTCGGCTTTCTCAGAAGAATTATTTGAAGAAAATCTTGCGCCGCTTCAATATGCAAGATTGTAAGTCGATTCCTACCCCACTTCCTATTAACTTCAAGTTATCCTCTGGGATGTGTCCTAGCAATGAAGCAGAAAGGATGGAGATGTCTCGAGTACCGTATGCATCAGCAGTGGGAAGCCTAATGTTCACTATGATATGTACAAGACCAGACATTGCACAAGCAGTGGGAGTAGTTAGTCGATATATGGCGAATCCTGGTGGAGAGCATTGGAATGCTGTGAAAAGAATTCTGAGATACATCAAAGGAACGCTGCATTATGTTACGAAGGATCAGAATTTACTGTCAGAGGATATGTTGATTCAGATTTTGCGAGTGATCTTGACAAACGAAAATCTACTACAGACTATGTGTTTACTCTTGCAAAAGGAGCTGTAAACTAGGTTTCGAAACTGCAAACTGTTGTGGCTTTATCTACAATAGAAGCAGAATACATGGTAGCTACACAAGCTTGTAAAGAGGCTATTTGCATTCAAAGGTTATTAGAAGAGCTCAGGCACAAACAAGAAAAGATTTCTCTATTTTGTGACAGTCAGAGTGCCTTGCATATTGCAAAGAATCCAGCCTTTCATTCTAGAACAAAGCACATCGGCGTTCAATATCACTTTATTCGAGAAGTAGTAGAAGATGGAAGTGTGGACATGAAGAAGATTCACACAAAGGAGAACCTAGCAAATGCTTTAACCAAACCAATCAATACTGACAAGTTCCAATGGTGTAGATCCTTATTTGGCCTAGTAGAAATATAAGCAGCATGAAGAATTGACAAGGAAGAAAATAGAGATTCATCAAGTGTGAAGACATGATTAAAATCAAGTCTTCAAGTGGGAGAATGTTGAACAAATCAATAATTGCAGCTCACCAGCCAGACGCAATAGGAATATTAAAAAGGCAGCCACAATAGGAATAGTAAAAAGGCAGCCGCAATAGGAATAGTAAAAAGGGAAGCTGCAATAGGAATAATAAAAAGGGCAGCCGCAATAGGAATAGTGAAAAAAGCAGCTGTAATAGCAATAGTAAAAGATGATGTTCACACCACCTTTTAAGTTCTATAAATACGGAGGGCTTCATCACTTATTTTGCATCCCATTCTAAATCTTCTTCCTTTCTAAAAGAGAATTCAAGCCTAGGAATTCTTCTTAGTATCCCACTCGTTTTCTCCTAAATTGTTCAGAGAAAGTGTTTTCTCCTATTTCAAGAGAGAGAGAGATTCATTTGTTCTCTCCTTGTATTTAGAGAGAAGTGAATTGTAATCTCTTCTTCATAGTGAAATTCTTCACAGCTTTGTCGGTGGACGTAGTCTAAGTTGGGTGAATCACGTTAATTCTTTTGTGTGCCTTATTTATTTCATTTTACCCAAATTTTCTCAACTCATATTTTAGTTGTATTATCGCTTCCGTAAAGCCGATCTCCTAACAGTCAGATGACTTGGATATCAATTTCACTCACAATCCTGACCAACATTTAACTCTGAGAATTTTTTTATCCAAACCTTTGTATAATTGTTGTATATTTTTGTTTTTTTTGAAAATGTTGTATTTTTTGTTTTATTGTTTTAACTTTGTTAATTAATTAATTAATTTATTTTTATGATAGGTTAAAGACTTGAAACACTGGCTTGAGACTGAGGTGAGTTTTTTTTGTCATTTTCATGGTTTTCCCTGTATATATTGTTGTCTCTGAAAAAGAGAATATAACATGGAATATAATATTTTTGGACTCTGTTCAGAGAAGTTTGGATTTTAGAGAGGAAAAAAAAAACAAATTTCTCTTTTTCTCTTGTTTGGATTTTATCAAACATGGAAAATTCCTCTCTCTCCCTTGTTTGGATTTTATTAAAAATGGAACAAAAAAAAAGTGTTATGGGAGAAAGTTCAGAGATATTTTAGAGGATTTATATTATAATAAAAACTAGGAAAATATTTTTACCCTCTTTTTGGTTCAACTTTCCTCTCACTATTTTTTCCCCTCCTAAAATTCAAAATCCAAACATAGCCGTAAATTTTTGTAGAGTTAAATTTAGTCAAATATTTTATTTGTGTTTGTTATTATGATATTGAAAATGTAATGCATATTTGGTGCAGAAAAATAAGCCATTCGACCAACAAATACTACTACATAATGGGATTCAATTGAACGATTCAGTGGAGCTGAGTGCCTTAAGTGTTGAAGACGATAATTTGGTGATTATGGTCCCCAGTGTGTTATCTTGGTATATATTCATAGTCTCTCTCTTCTTTATCTATTATTAATGGTGAAATGTTTTGTTATGTGATTCTCATTCTATGAATTTCGTTTCTGTACACAAACATATATAGTAACATATATTGTAAATGTGAGGGTAGATTAAGGTATGAATAAGAAAAGTTAGGTGAATGCAGGAGAGATTTAATTAACTCTGCCAGTTGTCATTAAAGTTTTAAATCTTGTTTTTCCACTAACGTTCCTTTCAAAATATAAAATAAAATAAAAAAGAAAAAGCACATAGGAAATTGCCTGGCCACTATTATCATCTTCACGCACAAAAGAATTGCTAGTATTAAGCGAGAAGCTTTTTCAACCATTTTCTACCAACCTATAGTCTTCATAATCCTGTTTCTAGTCTACCCTAATTAACATATACATAATAATAATCATGCATGATCATATAATAACACATGCAAATAATAGCATATTCTCTCTTTTACATCATTTCTTCATCTATCATCTTTCATGCATATATACATATACCTATATTTCTAGATTCTGTAGTAAAGGTGAAGAGAAACCTTATGAGTTTTGGGCTATCAAAGACCCCGAATTCTTAATTATGTTATTAGTTAAATTGTATATAAATATACTAATCGGAAGATCCTAAACGATTTTACCTAACTTTGTGTATATATATATATATGTATATATATATATATATATATATATATACATTTTATGACACTTTAATCATTATCATTTATTTAATTACCTCTAAACGGATCCAAATTTTTTATTTTTAATTGCTTCTTTCATTTCACACTTTAATCTCAATTCATTTCCTAGGAAGCTTGATTCCAATCACCTTCACCTATCCTTTAATTCTGTTATTTAAATTAGGGTCATTTTGACTTTTAGCATCTAACAGCTCATTCTAACTATGTATTATAACTTTGTTTGACGAATAGAATATGATAAGATTGAACTATTTTAAAGGATTGGATTAGATAGGAGTGGATAGGATTGAATTATAGTTAATCCAATCCCATGTTTAGTGTGGCATATGCATAGGATTGGATGATTTTTTTTTGTTTTTTCAAAATTTCAACTAAATATCAAATTTTTTTCCTTATTTGAGATAATAAAATTTTTTCAAGGAAAAAAATCAAATTTAGAGACTCAAAAAGTATGAAAATTAACGCTTAATAACTAGAAATAATATTTAAAAAAAAATATAAATGATAAATTGAAAACGTATACTTTTAGATTCATATTTTGCAAGTTAAATTTTGAAATAGGCATGGTACATGCATCCTTAAATAATAATATTAATCAAATTGCAAATTTATTATTTCAAGTAACAACATCAATAATACATAACTAAATAATAATTAAATCATCTCCTATAATATTGAATGCAAACTAAAACATATCATCTATATATCATTATTACTATTATTTTATTTATTTTATTTTAAACAAAAGCTAATCAACAATTGGAAAAGCAAGAAGTGTGGACAATTATACTCCACTTAACATAATATGCAAATTCATTACTTCAACAATCTGTCTATTTGAAGATGTCCAAGACAAAAATTGAATGTATTTGTTCCACTAATCTTAAACCTTACAATACTAACAAACAAATGAATACAATCTGTTTGTAGGTTTTAATTTACTAATCCTACAATAAACCTCTTCTCTTAAAATCAAAATTGCAGGCCGAAAAGAAAAAAAGCCTAGCTCTCAATTGGCCCATCTCAGTAGAATAAACAAACAATTTAAGTAGACAAACCAAGTCTATCCTAGAACTTTCAACCACTCTCTATACAAATTACTAACATACATAGAAGTAAACTTTGAGCCAAGTACCTGTTGTTTAAATAATTTTCAAGAGGCTTTCTTTCTTATATCAGGCATATTACCTAGGACAGCTAGCTCCATTGAAGGCATGTATCTTAATCACCCAATACAGTAACATGGAACATAATACAATATACAAACTCATGATAAAAGGGTAGCGTATGGGTTCAGTGTTTTGGCAGCCCATGGTCATGCATTCGCCTATAAAAAAGGAAAATGGTGTCAGCACACCTAAGGATCTGTCTTCAAAAACAACTATACGAATGCAACATTAAATCAGCATCTCATAACAAAATTACTTAGCATAAAACAAAGTACGTCAGAAAATGTAGCAAAAGGAGATCATAGACCAAGGACCTAAGAAATAGAGATCACATCACACAAAGCTTCTACTTTCCTATAGTTTGCAACTTTTAATAGAAGCTAAAGGAATCGCTAGAGAATTATACAAAAACAGAGTAAACACTAATCCTAAAATTACTTATGGACTCATCTCTTGTCCAATCCAAAGAGTGACCAAAAATTCATTGCATTTATCCGCAATATACGAGAAACAGTCTTTTTTACACGGAAAAACATACAATTTTTGGTATGTCAGAGTAGGAGCCAAAATTCACAAAGAACAGCATATATACCATCGTATCCTGCTATAAACTCATCTACCTTTGATTATTTTTGCTTTCAAGGCATTGTTTTGAAAAATAATTGACAGGAACGAGATATTTACCATGAAAAAAAAAAGGCTTTATCCTTCTAATATATATAAAAACCACACATGAGAACTTCAACAATCCAGACATCGAGAAAGCAAAACCACAAAAACTAAACACTAATATGAACCAAAGACAAATACCACAGCTCCATTATTGGGGAAAAAAAAAAAAAATCTAAGAAACATGTATAACTCCCAATTGAATGATTTCACAACAGAGATAACAGAAATCGAAGAAAGAAAAATGGTGTAATACCTTCGGACAGGGATCGTTCAGATCTGAGATTGAAGGGTTCAAGAAGAACTCCGAAAATGGAGAAGAAGAAATGGAAGAAAAGTGAAGAGAAGAGAGAGACCAGCCTAGAAATGGAGAAGAAAGAGACGAAAATAGAAATGGAGGAAAAGGCAGAGCTCCATGTACTAAACACGCCCTATAATTATACTGGTTTAGTGTCATAAAACTTTAAGTAAATATCACAACACGAACTATCATGTACCATATCTTTTATATAAAATTTGTTTATGTATTTTGTTTTCTTCTGTCAGTGTTTGTATGGATGATGTAAGCTATAATTTAGATGGGACTGCTTTGAACCCCGAAGCCTTCCAAGCGATGGTTGGAAAAAATTCTCTGCTCTCTCAGGTATAATTATAGCCCTTTCTCTATTAGTTAATTTATTTTTTTAAAAAAAAAGGTTTTTCTCTTTTGTTAAATTTCTTTGCCGATCGTTTTAGTGAAATCAATGTTGGAGTGGATCCTTTTCAGTTCTGACAAGAGAGATGAAAATGGAAATGAGTACACCGAATTTACTTGTGTCGCACGTACCGATGATAAAGCAATTTATCTTCCTGAAGCTCAACGTTATGTTCTTAGAGAAGAAAAGTTTATAGGATCAAGTTCAAATTCTAGGCAATCAAATATAGCAACTTTAACGATGGAGGTTACGCGTTCACAAAAAGAAGATTAACAAGAGGAGTTTATTTTATGACCATCGTAATATAGCGTCAAGTCAGAAAATGACAGATGGTACGTATCATTGAGGATATTACATGCATGTTGCGTTGCACTCGTGCTAGTCTACCGGTTTATGCTAGTGAAAAAGGGCCTAGTTGTTGGCAATCTCAAATTTAAGGAGGATGGCACTGCACACTAAGTTTGGTTTGAGTGGAAAAACTATTCCTTTTTACGTTGATTATGTTACATACATTGAGAGTGAAAAAGCTACATTTATACTTCTACTAGAAAAGGATACAGTTTTTCAAATGTTGTGTCGAGAGAAATTTTATGAATAGTATCACTGCCAGTCCTTGCTCTTATGGATTGTGACAAGTCTGGGATTGAAATTATGTCTGTTTACCTCTATGGATCGAAGTCTATGGCGTATGACAGTGCCAATTTGATAACTCCAGATATCCAGTGGCTGGGAGTTAGGCCATCTGACATAAAAAAGTATAAAATACCAAAGCATTGCATCCTAACCTCCTCAGATATGTTGGAAGCAGGTCCACCTTCTCACAATTTAGAGTGGAAAGAAGAAATAGAAAAAAAATGCTTGAGACGACAGAAAAGGTAGAAATTGAAGCTCTAGATTGCTATGGATTGACTTATTTGGTAGATATGTATTTACCAAAAAAGTTGCATGACTTAGATTATATCTAGACATATGTTTTGAAATTGGATTTGGAACATGAAAATGGGATGGCTTGGCTTATAGTAAACTTTGGAGTAATTAGTCAATTTGTAGCTTCTGTAATTACATACGTCATTGGATTATTACGGGTTAATCTTTTGAAATCGTTTGTTTTGTATATTTCAAGCACTAGGGTGCTTTTGTATGAAACCTTGTTATGGAAAGTGCTTCTCAGCTTACTTGATTAACTACTTTTGGTTTCTGCTCTAGTGGTATTTCTCTACATGTACCTTTTGCCTGACGATGATTCTGGAACTTGTTATATGTTTCTATGGTATTACATTCAACAAAGACTTAATTGGTTTGAATTACTTGACAGGACCCGGGTTTAGGTTTCTGAAGAGTTGTGTAGGCGAAATGTTGAGAAACATCATACTTAGTTATAAGGTATCAAACTTTCGTGTTGCTTCCCTGTTTCTTATCAAAAAGAAAGATTATTCCTGGCATGGATGTGTGAATTAGTTCTATTCAAAACGATGTAGGCCCATGATTTCTCTTAATAATTTATATTGATTGGGATCTGTAGTTGAAGTAGTTGCTTTACTTGCAAATACTATTGGAAGCCACACTTTTATGCAGTTGTGGGACAGTTAAGAGAATAACTAACTTGCATATTTGGGGAGTATCAAGTAAATTTTATATTTATTTACGAAGTTTTCGTCTGTAAAAGTAAAAAATTTTCAAAGGTATTCTAGTATTTTGCTTTTCAAAAAATAAAATAAAATAAATAAATAAATATACAATATTTTAATTAAGTTGTGAGATCCACTTTTGATTTTTAAATATTTTTTTTTCCCTTAATTCTCCCACAGTCCGACATCTCTCTATCTTTCTTTCTTTTGCTTTTTCCTTTTTCTTTTCGTTTTCTCCTTCTTTCTTCTTTCTTCTTTCTTCTTCTTCTTCTTCTTTCTTCTTCTTCTTCAACTAAAAAAAAAATAACCAGCCACCATCTCAAACGACAAGTTGAAGTTTCTCCCTCACGACCGGTGTCGACCCTTTCAGACAAATTAGCTCCGGTAAGCCGATTTCTTAGTTTATTTTGGCGTTTTACAAATAAATTTGTGGCATAAATACAATTATTTTTGTGATGTTATTTTTATGGCCATAAAAATTTTATGAGGTGGAAGAAAAAATTAAATCATTGATGAATATGGTGGCATTATGTTAAAATGATATCCGGTTAGAAAGAAATCTTAAATTGAAAAACGTGATATTTTTCTAATTCAGGAAGAAAATTGATATTTTTGTAAAACTAAATAGTATTAGACTAGAGTCTATTACTATTCAGATTTGGGCCTGAGCTTTGAAAACTGTCATTTTTTAAAATCTTTATGCGAAAATGACATTTTTACAAATAATCAGCAAAGTCGACATTTTTTTCAAATATTTTTGAAAGTGACATTTTTAAAATAATTATGTGATAATGATATTTTCTGAAATATTTCAGAAAAGTGATATTATTTAAATAAACAACAAAGATGATATTTTCTAAATACTTTTCAAAATAGACATTTTTCAAATTAATTCCGAAAAGAGACATTTTTATAATTCTCGGATTTAGAGCCTGTTCAACGCTCGGAAACTTGAAATTGATTTTTGATTTTAAATTTGGATTTAATGAAGTCGAGAAACGAATTTTGATATATAATATCACTATGTTTCGAAATGGCACAAATTCCGAGGCTCGTGAATAGTCTCGTTTTGCGAGCTGTGAGCCTGGGTACGGTCCGAGCTCAAATCGGTCAAACTATATGTCTAACCTAATATTTTTGGGTTCTCTGAATTCAGTGGTGAAGTCCATTTAACGATCTGAAACTCCGATTGAAAATCGAGTTTTCAAACCTACCAATCAAAGGCTCTAAAACGATGCCCGACCTTCCAAACGATACCCAAATGACGTCAAACTTTCTCCATAGCTCCGTAGCACTATTTGAATACTCAATTGAGGTAGGGGATTCAATTTCCTTGTTTTCTATTATTTACATTAAAATTAAAATTTATTCTGAAAATGAAATTTCGTGATTTTATTAAATTGAATTATTTGAATAGTTATTTTAATGAACTATGAATTTGTGAAACATTGTGGACTGCTCTAGATATTTTTAAATATGATTTTATACAGGTTTTTATACTTGGAATTTGGTAAAACCATAGAAACTATACTTTTGGATTTTAAAGTACAAAATGGATTTTGATTAAAAATCAGAGCATGTCTAGAATGTTAAACTACTGCATGGTTGTTTGAGACTCTATATATATTGCACATTCCATACGATCATGCATGAGAGTCATCTTAGGCATCACGGTATTATAGTAGGCAGACTAGTACACCCGTCTTCGGTGAGAGCCCATAAACCCACGCGGGGTTTATTTTCTGACTATCTCAATTCGGTAGGCGTAGGCATTCGGTGCCCTTCCGGTTCAGTAGGAATTGACACATGAGTGTCCCTCCAGTTTTCAGAGATAGATGTCAGGCAGAGAGCACTCAATACATGTAGTATAAGTTGCTCTAGTTGTGATGAGAGGATGAGAACTCATGTAATGTGTTGATTTATGTGATGTGCACTATACTTGATTCATTATGGTTTTCTATCTGTTTTAACCTGGATATATATCTGGTTTTGGTTTGAGCATGATTTTCTGTAAAGATTTCCTATATATGTTTCGAATGCTCCAGAACTACTAATCATGCAGTTATATTGAGAATTACGAAAAAGATTTTTCCCAAAAAGGTAATTGAGTTTTCTATTGAACATTCACGTGCTCACCCCCTACTTTCTTCCCCTTTCAGGTGTCAAATTATTCAGTGATAGATATTCGTGTGGCTTAGCAAACATGTTTGGCATATACTTGTAATTCCAGTTCTTTTCATTGTTTGGTTCGTACTCTGTATCATTTTCTCATTTTCTAAGTCAAATTTATTTAGCCATTAGTAGTATATTTACTGAGTTAATGTATGAGGATGATTTCGATATTTAATCGAGTATTTAGACATAGAAATGATTTTATGAAAATTATTTTAACTATGGGCCTATGGTTTTAAATTGGACACTTTCATTAAACTTAACGATTTAAATAAAAAGTTTCTAAAATTTATTATTTATCATTTCTCTTAATTTAAAATTAAAAATACCTTGGAAATTTAAAACTAGTAGATAATATTATAATTTCTCGAGTTGGTCCAATATTAAAATTTACTTATTCTTGAGTACTAAAACTTAAATTTTAAGTATCCGACTTTTTCTGAAAATTTTAAAAATTTCTGTTTATCACCGTTTTCACTTAAATTTACTAAATATCATGGCCTTAAATTTTCGGTCGTGACACAATCTCTATCCAATATACTTCGAACACCGGCTTCCATGACAATTTCTCTTGTAAGCTCCCCACTTGTGTATCTCTTATAGATTCCATATGGGTCTACCTTTTTGAGTTCCTCCTCCGGGAGAGACTTCACCCAATCAACACGTTCAAATATAATATCGACAACACGTTTTATATCCCTGCCATTCAATAGGTGTTTACATTTACAGAGAAACAAATAAGTGTCCGCAATAAGTCAGATTAGTGGCTTAGCTTTCAACCTGTTTACATTCTCTGTTGACGCCTCTATATATCAATATCCTTAAGCTGCATGCAACATCAAATTAACATATCAATCTCAATCTCATCGAACTACCATCCAAGATGAGGTCACTTGAGACATTCTCAACTCACGAGGCCCTTTTCCAGTCTTGGATGTCAGTTTCTTCAAGTGGAAAATATAATAAGAACTGACATCATAAAAACCTTGCCATAGTAGTGCCCGTTTTAAAGTCTCAATTTTAAAATAATTAGAAAAAAATCTAAAGAAAAGAGTTCAATAAATAGGAGACTAACCCTATCACACATATTACAAGGCTTGTCCTCGTTGATGCATGAAACTCCTATCTCAATTCCAAACTGAAAAAGAGAAAAATCCATGAGTATATTAAGAAGTATTATACAATAATATAAAAGTCGAACACGAACAATTACCTCTCCAAAACCCACAAAGAGATCAGCTATATCTCTGTCCATCTCACAACTGCAAGCAAACAGTAAAACCACTTAACTAATAATAGTAATACGAAATACATATGTCTACAACTTAATAATTGTAAAAACCCTTCCAAACCTGTTGTGGCCTGCCATAAAAAGTTTACAATCAGCTTCTCTGGACAATTTCAGAGCTTTAGTGCATTCTGTTACAGTTCCTAATTGGTTCACCTGTCACCAATAAAATAAACAAGAGTTGTGAGTACGCATTGTCATAAATCTCTAATAAAACTATATAGGACAGAAACAGATCTCATTGGTACCTGAAGAAAAAGAGAATTGCAAATTTCACTTTTGATTGCCATCATAACCATCTGAAACCATTAATAAGAGAAGAAATTTCATTTGAGATGCATTTAACTATGTAAATTTTACTGAGAAGAGATAACAATTATCAAGAGAATGATCATAACTCTAGACCTTTGGGTTGGTCATAGAGTGGTCTTCCCTAAAGACTCGAATTTTATACTCAACGATATCACCCATCTCCATCGAAGATTCATAATCGTACTCAACATCATTGGTTAACTCGGAATACTGTTCCAACTTGTCTTCGTGAAATGGATTTTTGATAAACATGATAGGATTCATAGTCACGGTTGTCAAAAAAGATATATAATCTTTCTTTTCCTATGGGCAAGAATTAAACAAAAATAAACATATTTTAAGAGTAAATAAGGAAAAAAAAAGGAAAAAAGAAAACACAAATGATAACAGCCAAATGCACAATCTGTTATTAAAGGATTAGGCCAAGAATGGCTCAAACATCAAGGTGATACTACTTACAGTACACGGTCATATGACTCAGATCCACAAAATTCCATTCCAATGTAAACCTAAAACAAAAATGCAAATATGTAAACCCTTCAAATTCTCTAGTTATTTTAAATATCCTCAAACCCATCAAATTCTCGTGCAAAAATAAAATGGAAGAGAAAACTAACACGAGATCTGTATGAACTTTTAATGAGGGTAGATAGCAACTTTATAGCTTCCCCAATCTACCAAATTCACACGCACCCCCAAAAAGAAAAAGAAAAAAAAAAGACATTAATAAAATTGCAAATTGAAAAAAAAAATACATATTAAATAATTCTCGAGTTAAAAAAGAGGACAAAATTTATTCAATAATCAATATGAAGGAAAACAACCGAAATATCAAGATTGTAACCACCAGCATCGTCCTCCTTGCTAGCATCCTGGCCAAATTTCTGGATAATAGAAGCCTCGAGGGGGAGGGAATGCATGTTAGTATGCAAGCAACCAACGCATTTACTTTTAGTAACACATACAAAGTCAATTTAACAGGGAAAAGTTGAGAGTACCTTCAAATGTACCCGATATATATCCCTAATTGCAATGATGGCCTTTCCAAATGAAGGAAATTCAGTAGGAACAAGCATCAAATGCTGCAGGATGAAATGTAGCACAGATTGCTCAAAACAAGGGCCATCCATGAGAAAGCAAACAAGGGCCATCCATGAGAAAGCAAAATCTAATGAAAATAATGAACGTGGGACCCGTTCCCAAATCATACACCACGTGGATGATTAAGTGGCAGAACAGGTCACGAGTAGGGTCCACCGTTCGACATATATCAAGAGTGACTAGTTAAAGGCCACGCGAGTCGCACATGATACCACATCGGCTATTGGGCTGTCCGAGATTAGGGATGAGCCCATTCCAGACCCTGGATGGACTTGGCCCAGTCCGATTCTTACCTCGATAGCTGGGGGGTCGGAAGCCCCAAGGGTCTTCCACCAGAATACAATGGAAAGCAACTCACAGCTCTAGACCCAGACAGAACATTTAATGCGATCCTAAGTAGGTGTGCGCAGGGGACAAGCCGTCTTGACAGAACGACGATTTGTCCAAATCTCGTTCCTGACAGACTCGAGCCATAGGAGACGACGGAAACCAGGCTACAGCGATACAGGAGAGATCGCGGTAATCTCGTCCCGTGACCTCTGGAAAAAGTCTGGAGGAAAAAGGTACTCAGTTCTGAGATTGTGAACCACTATACATATATGAGCCATGCGTTCCCAAATGAGGGCATGTACGCATACAAAAAGAAGTATTTAAAAGCTTAAAAGCAAGAAACAAAGATATACTCATATAGAACTAAATCCTTGCTACCCTGAATCAAAGAAAGACCACTGACTTAAGCATCGGAAAGTCTTTGAAGGTGATCAATCCCGCCCCTCTGACCCTGCCTGGAGTTCAGAGCACTTTGGGATAGCAAGGACACGTGGACAGTTGGAGGACATAGCATTAGCGGTTCAGAGACACGTGGACGGCTGGTGAGAAACCGATCCAACAGTTTGGCGCCGTCTGTGGGAAAAGGTTGAGCGTAAGAAAAAGAGTAGGAGACTCACGATCGCACTCTCCCTGAACAAAAAAGGCCATACAACGTCGGATAGCACCCTCGAGGATGACAACCAGGAGCATATGTCCCGACGCCGAAGGGAGCTCCCGAGAAGCACGACCAGATCTGGAGCAAAAGCTGGATCAGATGCTCGCCGCCTTGACGGAATCAAACCGGAAGGCAGAGATGGCCCACGAGGCCGTCCTGAGTTTAAAGAACGAAGTCGCAGAGGTACGCATAGACAACGCCTGCCTCGAAGGTCTGCTGGCAAGCGAAGCCAGGAGCTAGCGGAGAGAAGATTTTGATGAAGAGATTCAACAAGAATTCGGAAGCCAATCACGAGGGGAAGTTCCCGCCCCATCCGGATCGCGGATGCAGGGGGCGCGGCAAAGCCAGATGAGACCCCTCCAAACCAGGGCGGCGATGGGCAGAAGACGCTATGGAAGCCCAGGAGATACGCCTCCTGACTGGAAGCAAGAAATGATGGCAGAAATGAGTAAAAGACTCGGGGCCCATCACAACCAGACCCCCGACGATCTGACAGAGCAAACTGTGCGAGGGATCAACCGGACGGCCTTCACCGACTGGATCCAGATGGAGCCTAAGCCGAGAGACTTCATGACCCCGACCTTCAAGCCGTTTGAGGGGAAAACTGACCCCTTCGATCACATATACCACTTTCAACAGAAGATGGCATTGGAAACCAGGAACGAGGCTGTGACCTGTAAAGTCTTCTCTACAACCCTGGCAGGACCAACCCTGCTATGGTTCAGACAGCTCCCGGAGAAATCCATAAACAAGTTCGAGGATTTCTGCAAACTTTTCATAAAGCAGTACGCGGGTGCCCGGAGACAGTAAAAAACCATACGAGACCTTGACCGGTTAGAGCAGGCCGTAGATGAGTCCTTGAGAGAGTACCTGTCACGTTTTCTGGAGGTGATGTCCCTAGTTCATAACGCCGAATCGGTCCAAGCCACAGGCTCGTTCGTCAGGAGCCTGTAGCCAGGATCAATGCTATCGGACCATCTCCTTTTGAATATTCCGTATGATATGGCAGACGTCCAGGCAAAGTTGAAGGGGTGCTGGAAAGCCACCAGAAGAAGCCCAAGACCTCCGCCGTGATAACAACGTCGCTGGTACAAATCTCGACCCCGCAAGGGGTGAAAAGGCCCACATCAGACCAAGGGCCGACTCCGAAACAGGAAGCCCCCATTCGAGGCAGTCAGGAAGGTAGCAAGAGGAGGAAGACGTCCCGCAACCCTCTGCTGAAGTATGAGCTCAACACGCCGATCGACATGATCTACCTCTAAAATAGGGACATGGGTATTTTCAAAGACCCGCCCAAATCTGGCGTCCCTGAGCACATGAAGAACATGAACATGTATTGCCAGTTTCACAAAGATTACGGGCACGACACCGTCCACTGCTGTAACCTTTACGCACAGGTCATGATGGCGATCCACACTGGTAGGTTGAAATAGTATGTGAAAACCGGCAGATTTCAGCCGCAAGAAGACGTCTCCAGGCTTGAAAAGGGGAAGCAAACCCAAGCCTCTGGATCAGGATAGCAGACCCTGAGGATAGTGCCGACTATCGTGGGCAGGCCAGAGCCGACCCAGGATCAAGAAGAGAAGGAAAAATGCCTCAAAAGAGCTGAAGGAAGGATGAAGCCCCTGAGGGGGATGGGCCATTCCGTCAACCATTTGATGATAAAGAAAGCCACACCTCTGCCGCCCCCATCATTTTCACCCAGCAAGATTTGACTAAGGTACGCTTGCCTCACGACGACCCCTTGGTGATTAAACTACAGATCGACTCCGCGTTGGTCGGAAGGGTCCTGGTCGAAGGTGGAAGCAGCGTCGACATCCTGTTCCTTAGCACATTCGAGAATATGGGCCTGGATCGAAGCGCACTCAGGCCAACCTGTCAGCCGTTGTTCGCTTTCAACAGCACTAAGGTCAGCCCCTTAGACGTTGTGACCCTGAAGGTCTACACTGCTGAGAGATGCTTGGATGTGGATTTCGTCGTCATTGACTGCCAGTCCTCCTTCAACGTCATCATGAGAAGGGGATGGATCCACGCCATGCATGGGGTCGCTTCCACCCTCCACTAGGTCTTAAGATGTCTATCAAAGGATGGTACATATATGATAGACATCAAGGGAGACCAGGCCTCCGCAAGGAAATGCTTTTCAACAGCCCTGAGGGGAGTCGACGCGAGTGCAAGCGCCGCGACCAGGGATGGATAGCAATCAAAGGACCGCCTGCCAGCGTACATGAAGCAAATTGAAGAGGAGTCTGACGGTCCAGAATCCACGATCGAGGAGCTGGTAGCTATCCCTTTGAAAGAGGCAGAACCGGCGAAGATGGTTCTAATCGGGGCCTTATTACCCGAGGAGCAAAAGAACGAGATATTAGGATTCCTGAAGCAAAACGAGGATGTCTTCGCGTGGTCCCATGATGACATGCCCGGGATAGACCCCGCACACACCTGCCACCGGCTGAACATAGACCCCAATTTCCCTTCAGTCAGGCAGAAACCCCGAAGGTTCGCACCAGAGAAAAACAGGGCGATCAACAAGGAGGTGGAGAAGCTGCTAGAGAACTGTCTGATCAGGAAATGCGTGTACTTGTGTTGGGTCTCCAATCCGATAGTTGTAAAAAAGAAAAACGGTGACGATCGTATTTGCATAGACTTCACCAACCTGAGCAAGGCCTGCCCGAAGGATAGCTTCCCCCTGCCAAGAATCGACCACATGGTAGATACGACGGCGGGATTCAACAGAATGAGCTTTTTGGATGCCTACTCTGGGTACAACCAGATCCCCATGTATGCAGAAGACTAGATCCACATGGCTTTTATCACAAAACGTGGTCTGTACTACTACAGGCATATGCCATTTGGTTTGAAGAACGCGGGAGCAACCTACCAAAGGTTCATGAACAAGATGTTCACTAGGCTACTAGGGAAGACTATGGAGGTCTATATCGACGACATGGTCGTGAAGAGCAGAGAAGATTCAGACCATCTGAGACACCTAGACGAATGTTTTCAGATTCTGAGGCAACATCACATGCATCTGAATCCCAAGAAATGCGCGTTTGGGGTGTCCTCTGGTCAATTCCTAGGGCATATCGTGAGCAGGAGGGGTATTGAGGCAAACCCGACCCAGCTGACCTCGATCGCAAATGTGCAGAGACTCTTGACCATTTGGGAGGTCCAACACTTGGACGGAAAGATAGCCGCTCTCAGCCGATTCATCTCCAAGATGTCTGACCGATGCAAGCCTTTCTTCCAATGCTTGAAGAAAAGCTCTACTGTGGTCTGGGGGGAGGAACAGGACAGGGCACTAACCGATCTCAAGCTGTATTTGAGTCACCCACCTATCTTGGCTTCCCCAGCAGAGGGGGAGCGCCTGTATGCCTATTTTGCAGTATCCGAAGTAGCGATCATCGCCGTACTGTTCATCGAGGAAGACGGCAAATAGAAACTAGTGTTTTATATAAGCCACATGCTCCTGGATGTCGAGACGCGATATAGTATGGCAGACAAGCTGGTCCTCGCTCTGGTCAATGCTAAAAAGAAACTCCAGTAGTATTTTGAGGCACACTTGGTCACCGTGTATACGGATTTCCCCATCCGGCAAATTTTGGCTAAGCCAAATCTATCGGGACGACTGACCAAGTGGGCCATCGAGCTGGGAATATACGATATCGAGTATCGGCCTCGAGCGGCGAAGAAAGGACAAGTCATGGTGGATTTTTTGGTGGAAATCGAATTCTTCGGCAAGCAGCACGACCCGTTTTAAATGTCTCAACTTCGCCCCCCTTCAGCCTGGACGCTCTACACCGACAGATCTACGAATGTCTCAGGGTCAGGTATCAGGATAGTCCTGCAGACCCCAACGGGTCTCAGAGTTGAGAAGCCATTGAGGCTCGATTTCCAGGCGACTAACAATGAGGCGGAGTACAAGGCACGGCTGCAAGGCCTAGAGCTAGCTCTGCACTACGGAGTGGAGAAAATCGCAGTAAAGACCAACTCGCAGTTGATCGCGGGTCAGGTCAGAGGAAACTTCGATGTAAAAGAACCGAGGTTGCACAGGTACTTCTCCAAGGTAATGGGGGCAAAAACTCACTTTAGCAATTTCGATATTGAACCAATTCCCAAGGAGATGAACCAGAGGGCCGACGAGCTAGCTAAGAGTGCATCAATCGGGGGTACGGCCGGAAGGACAGAAGTTTTCCTAGAAGGTGAGAACATGGAAGACCCCCCGTAGACCCCTGCACGCAATGTGTTTGCAACCGGAGCTGCTGACCAAGGGTGGATGAAACCCATCACCTAGTATTTAATGTTAGGGAACCTGCCTGCAGACCCCCGAGAAGCAAGGTCAGTCAGATGGAAAGCTGTCAGATACTCGATGGTGGGTGAACAACTATACAGGAGATCGTATTTATGGTGGGAAGTTTGAATTCGGTAGGTAAAGCAGAGCTCGAACCTCCTCGCTGAATGGCGATTGATGATACCCATCAGCGAGCTCATCGTCCTAGCCAGCAAGTGTATCTAATGCGATCCTCATATTATGAACATCGACATTCGGAGGGAGAGGGAGAATATTATCTTTTGCTAGTAGTAGGGGTGGCCTGTTGTGGATTTTACAATAGCTACGCAAGTGCACGTGCCGAAACAAGTAATATAGTAGTGAGTGAGTATCGTCTCCACAGGGATTGATTACCAAAATTATT
>JXTB01000681.1:0-58636 GCA_002914805.1 Parasponia andersonii
TGTCTCTTTATTTGCTTTAATTATTTACCTCAGTTTACACAAGCCACATCTCTTAATTATTCATAAATTCATTGTTGATAAAACCTCCATCAACATACATTAACAAGAATATAAGTGAGCTCTCATCTTCTCATTATAATCCTATAATACCTTTATAATATAGATACTTAACATCTTAACATTGCCCGTAGGTATATCAGCAAAAACCTGCGTAGGAGCCTAGGTCTCTTAGCTAGCATTACAGTAACTCGCCAGCGATCTAAAAATACTGTGATACTATTATAGATTTCAAATGTACGATCCGATAGTGTGTACAACATGTAATAGTATACAACAATCATGCATCTAATAATCAAATCATAATTTACAATTTAAATTGGCATTACTATGAGATTTACTATACATGAGCAGCAACTGAAATTTTACAACATAGTCACAATATAAAAATATGTATAAAATCCACATAGTTCAATCTTAGCATAATCCAATAATTTTCAACAATTTTATAAACTATCGTAAAATCATGATTTTTCATAAATAAGTTTTAATGTAATTAAAATCTGAAGTAAATATAAAATTTAGGTAATCAAACCTCTATCTCGATATGGTAGTAATACCAGGCTAATGACACTCAACAATCCCCTCTAGTCACTTAGGTCTTTAAACTTCAATTTCCGGTTATTGATAAGTCCATTTGAAAAAGTGACTTTTCAATCGGAGCTTCAAACACAGAAACAAAGATCATCATTGAATTTAGAGCACGAAAAAATACTAGGTTAGGTATATACTTTGTCTAAAACAGGTTTTGGTGCAGGGATGTATTATGGCACGCAAAATAGTACAATTTTATGCTACGAAAATCCAATTTTCGTTTCTTATCGAAATTGTAACACCTCCTAGTTTAACCATATTGTCATATACAGTCAAATTATGAAGTATTATTTTTTCTTAAACATTATCTTTTGTTTTGATAAAAATGTGGGCAATTTTGAACTTTCTAAAACCTTAAAAAAAAGCAATTGCATGGCATTTCTTGTTAATAGTTTCTTTACAGAATGTACAATCAAAAGAGGTTTTCACCAGTCTATTTTGCCATCAGTAGTAGTATTTACATTACATCAAAATATCTCAAAATAAAAATGTCGCCCACAGGTCAAGCTCATCTACATCTGTATAATATTGGCGACAAAAGGAAAGCTAGACAACCAGCTAGTCAATATCAAAATATGTCTCCTCATCTGCATCACAAGACTAAAATGAGCTAAAACTAGTAAGTAAAAACTATGCATGCTTATGAATGCTTTAAAATCTCATAAAGTTCCCATTGTACCCTTTTCTTTCTTAAACATTTGAGTCCATGCATTTTCCTTAAAAATTATTCTTAGATGGGCCCCTTAGCACATTGCTTGCCCCATAAGTCGATAGGCTATGATAACATTGGGCGGAAACTCTGGCTAAGAGTAAAAATAAGGTGCGACTGTCATGTGAAGTTTTTTTTTCGAAAACTCATTTCCTCATCAAAGGGACATCCCACACTGTGCTAATATTGTCCCGCTTCAACGAGACCCATTATAAGATCCGCAAATCCCGCTTCAACGGGAGAGTCTGCATCAATAGACTTACCTATCCAGCTCTGACAGACTAACAATTACCATTAACACTTATCTTATAAAATTGGTATAATAGTACTCACTTTCAAATACTCTTATAATAAAAGTCTCCATTTGCAT
The DNA here is from genome assembly GCA_002914805.1 of Parasponia andersonii. Taxonomy (NCBI): domain Eukaryota; kingdom Viridiplantae; phylum Streptophyta; class Magnoliopsida; order Rosales; family Cannabaceae; genus Trema; species Trema andersonii. Next base: position 1,731 of record JXTB01000681.1, read on the forward strand.
GCAAAACATGCCATGCACATGCCATTTTATAATTTTCAGGAATAAGTAAATTTTACATAAATACATCTTCCATATAGTTCTTGTGATACAGTTGTAAGTCTTTACTTACCTCGTGTCCTGAATAGGAATTGATAGTGGAAAGAGTCAATATCCTCTAGAGATTGGTGTACTAATCACCTGTCATAAATTACTATCATTCAAGATGCACATATTACACAAAAAGAATGCATTAGGATACTTGAACAAGACCGAAATAACAACTTTTATCAAATTAGGAAACTTGATCTTAAAATGACTCGGAAGTATATAAATCACTTAAGGTACTTGGTAGTCAACAACTAGCATTGAAAACTGCTCAAAAGTATTAAAATATGAATGCTAGTTTATTAGCACAAAATGGTCCAAAATGGCACATCATTTTGTAAAAACAAGTCCATTTGCTCCTAAATGGTACCATTTCATTTTAAAAACATTTGGACAACACCTCCCCTATTTTAGGGACATTCCCACATGATTAAAATCATGGCTTTAAACCTGCAATAACAATCAACAATCCAATTCGCACATATACACATCAAAGAGGATCATTTGGAACAACCTAAGTGCATTTGAATTCCTTTCAATTTTTTACAAAGTTTAAACGACTTTTACACTTGTGTGCCATCATATCCAGCCATCAAATAAGTGTAATAACTAATAGAATCAATAAAATATATACTATAAGTTTAAGAAATCAGATTACAAATATAGAAAACTTAATCTACCACACATGAAAACACTTAAATCCATAAATAGCAATCTTTGGGACCTTAGATTTAACTTAAATCCTCCACCTTGATTTTATATTTCCAGTGATATATAAGGTTCCTAGGATCATTATTCACTAAATAATTGCTTTGGTTTAAGGGCTAACATAAAATAAATTAACTATAAGTTCAAAATCATACATAATGCTCACTTTGACTAGTTTGAGATTTTGTTGGAGTTCTTGCCTTCTACTTCCACCAAACTGATTCTCTAAGCTTAGAATTAGATTTTTAGACTTAAGAAGACTTGAAAAATCTATTATTTAAGTGGGAACAAGCAGAGAATTGAAATTAAAAGACAAGACTTAAAGAGAAGGACTTAATAGTATTACCTTGACTAGTTTTGGTGTATCTTGTTTTCTAGGGCTCTAATTTGAGTTCTATCAATTGGAAACTCTTAGAAATGTTTGAGGTAAGTTGAGAGAAGTCAGAAAAAGTATTGGAGAGTTTCAAGTCGCGGCTAGAGAGAAAAGGAAATCAAATGACCAGATTTGTCCTAAAATCAACATTTAATGGCTAAGAAAAGGTATAACTTAAATTCTAAGGAGTATTTTGGGTATTTTACACATTACTTTCCATGTGTCCAGCTCTAAAACATTCTTACCATAGTCACCATGTTACTGGTCACTCCTATACACCCAAGTATAGCCAAAGTTGGTGAATCCTACCTTAGAAAGTGAAAACTAGTCATACTTTGACTTATGATCCTATATGGCTAATCTTATTGTAATTTGGTGAAACCTAGTCCCATAACAGATCATTAAGTATATAAATAAGTCAATTACACTCCAATTAACAATGCAAACATAGTATTACTTTCATAATTATATTCTTTGTTCTTTTAGCACACCGAGCTCTTTCTCTCTGAGGGTATTAAACCTTTACACTACATTGGGACACTTCGACAATTATTAGTGTAATAATATGTATGTAAATACACATAACATAATAAATGAGCATGTTACTATAAAACTACTATTAATGACTTATAGATGCCTAATATGCAGTTAGAAAATATTTATTATTGGCTTAATATGCATGTGAGAATCTTGGGCACTACAGAAACATAGTGATATATTATATCAAAATTCATATCTCGATCTCACTAAGTCAAAATTCGAAGTCAGAACTCAGTTTCGAACTCCCTAACATTAATTAAGGCCAAAAAATCCAAGAATTATATAAATACCACCTTTTGAAAATAATTAGAAAAATATGTTCTTTTTCTAATTACTATTTACGACACTTACTGTTACCTTTTTTACTTTTACCAACTATAATTATTTATGATTTTTAACCTTCTTTCACTTCATATATTTACCTTGGGTAAATAAAATATGTAACTAAATTAATTACGTAAATATCACTTTTTATATTGTTGGTAAAAATGATAAATATGATAAAAATTTATCAGAGAGAAATTTTGACCAGCAACTACTTAGAACTAGTCGGCGATGACAAGACAAGACTCCACTTGTCGGAAGTGTAAAAAACGGAGGTCGGACAGCGCTTTAGTGGCTAAAAAACCACGCCGGAAATGAAATTTTTGCGGGACTGCTACAACTTCGTCTTACATCAAAACGAGGCATGACCGGTTGCCTTAGCTTCATCTTTAAAAGCCCTTCAATGTAGGCTAGTGCATGGACCCAGGCTAGTGCGTGGACCTAGGCAAGTGACGGTAGCAGCGCAGTGGAGCTCGAACAAATAACTCTCTTTTCTCTTTTTTTTTTTTTTCTCTCCTCCAAGCCTCTTTCTTTGAGAGTTTGAAAGTTTTTAAGAATTTATAAGGAAAAAAAATACTGTAGCAATTTAATAAAATATTCTGATATTTTCAATATTTTATTCTGAAAATTGATATTTACAATTGTACCATTAAATTAAAAAAAATCTAAATTACCCCTATTTAAAACCAGATTTTATAGGTTTAAGTGTTATCACTAGTCATGTTAGCATTGTATAAAGCTTCATCGGAAAAATTACCTTTATTATTAAAGTCTTCACTCTCGACGACTCTGCAGATATTTGACATTTTCATCTTTGGCCACATTTGACTCGGTCATAAACCAATAAGGTGATGAATTAAATTAAGTAAAACACCTTAAACTATTAAAGGCGGTGTATGTTGAATGCAACTTATAAAGTTTCATTTACTATTCGGCCTCAAATGGCGCACAAGATACACTCCAACCCAGTGGCATTTATTCTACATTTTTGGAATGTACTCGGAAAATGGAGAACTTTGATATATATATATTATGTGGTTTGATGATCGGCACAAAAATCGAGATCGGACGGTTAAGACTTTATCTCATTTTACGTGCCACCGGTCCGGTGTGGGACCGGACCCGAATTGGACAAGTTATATGTCTAACCTAGCTATTTTAGGTGCTAGGAATTCAATGAAGAGGTCTGTTTGTGGAATTGAAGCTCCAGTGAGAAAGTTATTTTTTCGCAAGAGGACGATCGAGGGCTTGGAATTGGTTCCCGACCCTCTGGGCGATCGTCAACGACACCTTGAAGACTCAATAGCATGGTGTCGCTATTCCGGTGAGGTAGGGGTTTAGTTACCTTCGTTTTATACCGTTTTTTAGTCAAAACTTATTTTCTGCAGCATAAAAGAACAAGTGTGTTTTTATTAATTTGAATTATATGTGATGGAATCTGGTTATACGATATATACTGTACTGCTTTGGGAATTTACTGTGTGTAGGTTATTTTAGGTATATCAAAAATAGGGCCGTTATGCTGCCCATTTTTCTATAAAACCATATAATGCATGTTTTATTGAAAAATCAGAGTACAATAGTTTTTATACTTCAGTTCTGTATTGCACGTGTCATAGGATCATACATGAGCACCGTGTTAGCATTGTGGGTTTTGCAATGTGGCGCTGCGTGCCCCACCGTCGGTGAAAGTCTGTAAACTCGCGTGAGGTCTTGTTACTTCTGATTATCTCCCCATTTGGCAGGTGTAGGCAATTCGGTTGCCCCTCCAGGTTTGGTAGGCGACACATAGGTGTCCCCTCCAGGTATGGGCTTAGGTATCAGGCAGGCTGTTAGGTACATTTAGTGCCATCATCCTAGGTTTCCACAGATAAGAGGATGTGAGCTCATGGGTATGGGTTGATTTGTGTCATATGCATATGGATTGATGGTTTTGATTACACTATTTTATATATATTGTCTCCCGGTTTGGATTATATATATATATATATATGCGTGTGTATATTTTGGATTTGAACTAACCATGCAAGAGTTTTCCATCACTAAACTGTTTTCCTCTGAGGTAACTATTTTCCTACTGGGTATTGTATGCTCACCCCCTACCTTTCTCCCCAGGTGGTGTTCAGTGCGATCTTGGTGATCAAGAGGAGTAAGAGATCATCCAGATTGTAGTTCGTCTCTTGGTAATGCTAGGAGTTGTTGTCGTAGTCTTTGGACTATTTGGATTTTGTGTTAGTATTGAACCAAGATTACTGCTTTCTATTTTGTCTGCAAACTTATGTATGCCATTCTGGTGTTTGACTTCTGTTGTGGATGATGATGATGCTGGGTTTTATATTAAATTTCGCGTTTTCAAATAATTGTTCAATCCATGTTTAATAGTGTATACGAACTGTGAGAGTGGTTCACGGGATGGAATTTCGATTATTTTATTTAAATAGCCCGTTTTTATAAAAACTAGAACTTTTGACATTTTTTAAATAAATCAAGGAATTTTCCACCTTTGTGAAATTTCCCTTCTGCCACTAGTCCAAGTTTTGGGTCGTGACAAAAAATGTGGATAGGGAAAAGCTAAGTGATCTTTCGGCAAATAATTTTACATTATGATTTTTGTAATCTACTAATTAATTTATCTTCCTCCCAAGAAAACCCATAATAATGCCCACCCCGCTTTTCGAACTACATAAAATTGCTGATAATACCGCTTTATGGACTGATTGACCATCCTCCTCACTATGCCTAATGTCACCAGTTTAAAACTCGTAATGAATTTTTCTCACTGATGATAGCGCTAAGACACACTACTTAGCCAGCCAACCACGCACACACACTCACACAAAGTAAGTGTTAAGGAACGCAACGTGTATATAGAGGGACAAGCACACTCAATCTTATTAGACGGGAATACACACTTGTATTTCACTCACAAAGTGTTTATAGTCAAGTCTAGGCAAGGGATCTTACAAGGTTCACACCAACCCTCCTCCCTTTGCCTTACATTGTACATCTATTTATAAGCAACTTAGCTAACAACCCTAGCCAACAAGGTATTCTGGTTGGACAAAGGATCTGGACACAAAACTGGCTTGCGGAATTCCTTGACCCATGCCGGCCTCTTGTCAGCACCGCCCTAGCCCACGCCCACGCACCATCATCTCAGTGCGCCGCACGCCCCACTGGCGCCGCCCGCACTAACACTTAGTGCGCCTCGTGTCTACTCCGCTCCCACACCGCACTGACACCTTAGTGCATCTGCGCCCATCTGGTGCCGCACGCACTAGCGCCTTAGTGCGCCGCACGGCCATTCATTGTCGCATACTGTCCCAACACTTAGTGCGCCCGCGCCCGTCTGGGCCGCACGCACTAACACCTTAGTGCGCTGCGTGCCCACTCAGTGCCGCACACCGCACCCTCTGTTGCGCGTATGCTGGCCACTAACCGGGTGTTCTTGGAGAATGCTTTACCAACTGACCCACATTCTAGTGCATTGGTCCCATGCACCCTCTCCAGTCTGTTGCATGCATTGCCTATAAGTGCTCCCGTCATTTCTTATGCGCGCATTCACGCACATGGGCCAGGGGCATACCCGCCTAAGTTCACTCGAGGCCAACCAAGTGTTTTCCCATGCCTCTCCGCAGCATGGTTCGAAGCAGACTGTGCCAGCCTATGCACATGTGTAGCTCAAGCTCAATAGGGTGTGACAAACCCACCCCCACTGGATGGAGCCAACGTCCTCGTCGGGAGGTTCCTTAAGTACCTCTTCATCTGGTCCTCAACTACCATAAATTCACATCCCTTTCCCACATAGCCTCTGCCCTGCTACTGCCTTACCATTGAATAAGAAAATAAGTTCTTCGATTTTTCCTGCTGGCGCCCATTACTCGATGATCAAGAATCCTCTTCAATTTCTTGTCAAACTCCCTTCTCACCACGGGAGGGGCTCATTTGGCTTGTTGCCTATTAGGATCCTCATGATGCGGTTTAAGAAAACTGACATGGAAGGTGGGATGGATCTTCATACGTTCCGGCAATACCAACTGGTATGCTACATTACCAACACGTTTTAATACCTCAAAGGGACCATCATATTTTTGGACGAGATCCTTATGATACCGCTTATCAGTAATCGTCTTCCAGATTTGCGGTGTGAGTTTCAACAACACTTTGTCGCCTACTTGAAACTCCAGAGGCCGCCGATGTTGGTCTGCATACTTCTTCATCCGGTGTTGCGCCTTGGCTAGGCTGTCCCTTGCCTGCTCTATCAGCTTTTGCTTTTCTCTCGCAAATAGGCAGCAGGGCACACTCCTTGTGACTTTTGCTTGGCCACTTCCAAAGGCGTTAAGGGTTGATGTCCAAATTCTAGCTCTGAAGGACTCATTCCCGTTGCCGATGACTTATGCATGTTGTAGCAAAATTGGGCTACATCAAGTAAACTCACCCAATTTTTCTGACTCGAGCACACATAGTGCCGTAAGTATTCTTCCACCAAAGCATTAATCCGCTCAGTTTGGCCATCAGTTTGCAGATGATTTGCCATGGACAATTTTAATTCTGAACCCATTAGGTTGAAAAGGAATGTCCAGAATTTTCCAGTGAATCGAACATCCCGATCACTGATTATGTCCCTTGGCACCCCGAACACCTTCACCACGTGTCGGAAAAATAACTCAGCTGCCACTTCAGCGAGACAAGCATGGGGTGCAGCTATGAATATCGCATACTTCGAGAATCGATCGACCACTACCATTATCGATCGCTTGCCCTCCACTGCTGGGAACCCAACAATGATATCCATGGAGATATACACCCACGGTCTCTCCAGGATAGCCAATGGCTGCAGGAGTCCTGCTTGCTTCTTCTTTTCGGACTTGTCTAGCTGACATACTAGACATGTTCGGACATACAGCTCAATGTCCTCTTCCATCTTTGGCCAATAGTAGTGTCTCGAAATCAAGGCAAGCATTCTTTCAACTCCTGGATGTCTAGCCCATTGCGGGTCGTGTGTCTCTTTCACAAGCTCTTATCTTAGTCCCTCGCCCTTAGGAACATATAATCTGCCTCGCATAAAGCAGATTATCTTCGACCCAATATTTGTGGACTTCTCCATTATTGACCTGTTGTCACAACTGACAATAAGTTTAATCCGCCTCCGCTTGCTGTTTCAAGTGCTCAAGGAAGTTTGATTGCACCATCACGAATGAAGCAAAAAAAGACTGTACTTCCTTCTGACTCAATGCATCTGCCACTTTGTTCTCCTTTCTTGGTCTATACACCCAGGCAAAGTCAAACTCAACAAGGTGTTTTTGCCACCTTGCTTGTTTTGGGGACAGCTTTTTTTGAGTCTTGAAATATGTATTCGCCACATTATCTGTCACCACAGTGAACTTGGTGCCTAGTAGATAATACTGCCATATTTCCAGGTAATGAATTACTGCAACCATTTCTTTTTCATGGGCTGAGCATCTTTCTTCCACATCTTTTAGCTTCCGACTCTCATAGGCAATGGGGTGTCCATCCTGGCCTAGTACCCCTGCAATGGCTCAGTCTGAGGCATCGGTGTGGACTTCAAATGGTAACCCAAAGTCTGGCAACCGCAACACGGGTACAGATGTTACAGCTTCCTTCACTTCCTCAAAGGCACGCTGGCAACTATTCTTCCACTCCCACTTCTGATTCTTTCACAATAAATCAGTAAGGGGACTGACCTTCTTCGAGTATCCCTTGATGAAGCGCCTATAATATTTTGCCAATCCAAGGAATGACCATAACTCCGTGACTTTCGTAGGGGCTGTCCATTCAACAATGGTCTGGATCTTTCTTTCATCCATCCGTATTTCTCCTTTACTCACCCGATGTCCAAGAAACATAATTTCGATTTGACCGAACTCACACTTCTCTTTCTTGACATACTGCTGATTTTCTCTCAATGTGGAGAAAACCTTTCTCAAGTGCTGTATATGTTCCTCTAAGGACTCACTATATACAACAATATCATCTAGATATACCACCACAAAATGATCTAGATATTTATACAACACATCGTTCATAAGGTTACAAAATGTGGCTGGGGCGTTTGTTAGTCCAAAGGGCATTACCAGGAATTTATATGACCTATACCGAATCACGCATGCTGTCTTTGCCTCATTTCTCTCAACGATGCGAACTTGCAAGTAACCCGATCGCAAGTCCAGTTTGGTGAAATAAGTCGCTCTTGACAATCGATCGAACAGATCGACCACATTCGGGACAGGATACTTGTTCTTGACCGTAACCTTATTTAGCGCTTTGTAATCCATGCACATTCGAAAGGATTCATCCTGCTTCTTTTGGAACAAGATAGGCGTGCCATAAGGTGCCTTCGAAGGTTGCAAGTAACCCGCATCCAGCAATTCGTTGAGTTGCTTCCGCAACTCCATTGGCGCCATACGATATAGGGCACGTGCTGATGGTCTTGCCCCTGGCTCCAGGTCTAATTTATGGTCTATGTTTCGTCGTGACGGCAATACTTTCGGCAACTCATTGGGCATGACATCGCGGAACTCATCAAGTACCCCCGCAATGTCATCAGGGACTTCGACTACCTGGTCTGCTTTGATTTCTACTAAAGCAGCCACCATAGTGATTTCTCCCTTCTTCAGGCCCGACTTTAACTGAGAAGCCAATTGGAGTAAAGGCTTTACAGTTTTTCGCCCTTCAAATTCCGCCAGGACAAACCTTGGACACCTCTCATGCGTAATAAATATGCCACTCAAATGTGGCATGGTAATAGTCTTGGCTTGTACAAAGAACTCAATCCCCAAGATCAGATCAAAATCATCCAAAGGTACAACCATCAGGTTGCACTCTTTCGCCTAATTACCAACTTTTATTAAGGAGGTAGCAATACCTTGGATTGGCTGTGCACCTGAATTCACAGCCTTGACCTTGCTCAAACACTTTGTCACAGTTAGACTGAGACCTCTCACGATCCTCTGAGAAACAAAGTTGTTAATTGCTCCCGTATCAAGCATGGCACATACCGTACGTCCATTCACAAGCACACTAACGTACATGAGGCCTTTGTACGAGCTTTGTTTCTCCCCTGAGATTGCATTCAACAACTGCAATGGGTTTACTCAGGTAGTGAGGTTCTCCTCTTCGTCTAACTCCTCATGGGAAACGATCGCATTGATCTTTCTTCTTGCGGGACAGTCTCTGTAACAGTGTGGGCCATCACACAAGTAGCAACCGGCTTGGGGTGCACTCTTGCTTTGAGAAGGATTACTTCTCTTAGCAAAAGATGACTCCCCTTCCTTCTTTTTCTTCTTGTTATCCCACCTACCGCTCATCACTGACTTTCCCTTTTTCCCATCATCTTTGGACTTCTTCTTGTCAGAACTGGTAGAAGAATGTCCAAATTTATAGTCCACAAGACTATCTGCAGCCACTATCGCTGACGGTAGATCCTTCACGTTCTGCCTTCTGAGCTCCGTCTGAGCCCAGGACTGAAGTCCAGACAAGAAGTTAAAGAGTCTGTCTTCATCTGACATGTTCTTGATGTCCAACATCAATAAACTAAACTCTTTGACATAATCTCGCACTGAACCCATCTGTTTGAGCATTTTTAGTGCTTCTCAAGCCAACCAGGAAGTATTCATGGGAAGAAACTGATCTTTCAATTCCTTCTTGAGGGATTCCCACGTTTCGATCTTTGGTCGACTTGTGCTCACATCATCATCGAGCCGAGTACGCCACCAAAACTTAGCATCTCCCGAAAGGTACATGCTAGTTATTGTGACTTGTTCAAACTCACTGACATGAGCAGTCTTGAAATACTGCTCCATGTCCTACAGGAAGTTTTCTAACTCCTTGGCATTCCGACTGCTCGTAAATGGCTTCGATTCAGGGACTTTGAGCTTCAAACTAGGCATATTTTCAGCGCTGGAAGAGGCACCTGATGATGCCCTTTTCAGCAAATTAACATCCTCCTCCAGAGTGACTAAACGTCTTTCCAGCCGTTATGAAAGATTCAGAAACTGTTGGAAAAGGGAGTTGTGCCTATCAAGCACATCCTTCAGGTTGTCCGCCACCAACAACTGGAGTTGGGTAACAGCTTCTCCAATCACCTCAACTCATTCCGATAGATCCTTAGCATTGGACTCAAGGATTCCCACACGTTGGTTGAGATCTTCTATCTCGGCTCTGATACCAAGTTGTCACCATTTTAAAACTCGCAATGAATTTTTCTCACTGATGATGAAGCTAAGGCACACTATTTAGCCAGCCAACCACGCACACACACTCACACAAAGTAAGTGTTAAGGAACACAACGTGTATATAGAGGGACAAGTACACTCAATCTTATCAGACGGGAACACACACTTGTATTTCACTCACAAAGTGTTTACAGTCAAGTCTAGGCAAGGGATCTTACAAGGTTCACACCAACTGTCCTCCCTTTGCCTTACATTGTACATCTATTTATAAGCAACTTGGCTAACAACCCTAGCTAACAAGGTATTCTGGTTGGACAAAAAATCTGGACGCAAAACCAGTTTGCGGAATTCCTAGACCTGTACCGGCCTCTTGTCAGCACTGCCCTGGCCCACGCCTGCGCACCATCATCTCAGTATGCCGCACGCCCCATTGGCGTCGCCCGCACTAACACTTAGTGCGCCGCGTGTCTACTCCACTCCCACACCGCACTGACACCTTAGTGCGCCCGCGCCCATCAGGCGCCGCGCGCACTAGCGCCTTAGTGCGCCGCACGGCCATTCATTGTCGCATATTGTCCCAACACTTAGTGCGCATGCGCCCGTCTGACGCCGCACGCACTAAAACCTTAGTGCACTGCACGCCTACTCGGCGCCGCACACCGCACTCTCTGTTGCACGTAACTGGCTACTAACCTGGTGTTCTTGGAGAATGCTTTACCAACTGACCCACATGCTAGTGCATTGGTGCTATGCACCCTCTCCAGTCTATTGCATGCATTGCCTATAAGTGCTCCCGTCATTTCTTGTGCGCACATTCACGCACATGGACCAGGAGCGTACCCGGCCAAGTTCACTCGAGGCCAACCAAGTGTTTTCCCATGCCTCTCCGCGGCATGGTTCGAAGCAGACCCGCTAACCTGCACGCGGGCGTAGCTCAAGCTCAACAGGGTGTGACACCTAAACTCCTCTGTAAATGCAACAATTTCACCTTCAACATTCATTACATCCTCGTACAATTTTATTTACGTATGATGCTTCAATTCTTTGTATTGCATCCACAACATAAACATATTAATATTTACTTTTAATTTACAGTTAATGTACTCAAATATATTATATCACATATTGAATCCGTGTCTGTATCTCAAGTACCATTATCAAAAACTATCTACACTCATAACTCTTTAATAAATATACATGTCGTCAACCTTCGAACCTGCTATCACAAATAATAAATTTTTCAAAAATTTCATTGATGACTTCTCGGCACTTCCAAAATCCTAACTTTAAATTCACTGTAGCGTTTCTGTAATTCTCAGTAATTGTCCGAAAGATTGTTTAACTTTTCTCCATCGTCCTCTAGTTTCACACCAATGGTTCATTCGGAAGTTAGGTCAATGGACCATCCCGGTATTCAAAAGCTAGATTTTCGGATCAGTTGGGCATACTAGAGTTAGGAAAAACATCAACATTGCAGGAATTAATAGACGAATCAGATTTCATTTTCGCAAGATGAAATCCTACACACTCTAGACGATACCAATAAGGGGATACGAGTGCCATACCTTTTCAGCTCAGGAAATCGATGGACATGATGACGTGATTCAACCTCTACATGAAGCAACACACTTTGAGAAAAAACATACCCGGAAATAAGATAATTAGTACATTTGTCCTATAAATATACGATTTCATTCCTCGTAAAATTCAGACTTTGTGATTTGTAGTTAAATTTCGAGAACTTAACATACTTTAAAGAAAGAACATATGATAAAATGAGGTTAGAATATGATTTAAAGTCCGCTTACCTACTACACAAGTTTCGGAGTCAGCGGTTCTGTGAATTAGGAGGAGAGCATGCACAGATGTCTGAATTGATCCTTTCTGTTACCTTCTTATAGCTAATACCCTACTTAAATAATGACTTCCTCGTGGCTTTGCTCTATAGATTTTAAAATAAGGTCTCTTACTTCCTTATATTATTTACTTTGCCATCGTAACTGAATACCCTAATGTTCAAAAGTGAATATTACTATGTACATAAAAATTTCATTGAGAATGTACCGACAAGGGAAAAAAATATATAAAATAAAAAAATATATATTTTTGCTTTATTGTTGTTTGGTATGTAAGAAGGAAAAAAAAAATTAGTATACTTTAGAAGAATTAATTTGTTATTTTTATTAAAATTTTAAAGAATAATGTTATATGGCACTAATAATGCCTAATACTGTAATGATGGGTTAGTTTGAGACTAGTTAATTATAATTATAATTCAGATGAGACTCATGTGAGATTTAATTTATTAATTAAATTATTAATGACAAACATACATGTTATTGTGATGTTGGACACTATTAGTGTCTTATAATATTGCTCAATTTTAAAAATACTATACAATATTAATTTGATAAATTTACTTTAAAATATGAATAAAAAACCTTTTTTCTCTCTTTTTTTTCTTTATTTTTTAGAAGAAACTATTTGAACATATCTCACCATTTTTTTCTTCTCCTTCTCTCTTATCTTTTCTTTTCCCTTCTACCAAAAAAATCCAAATATTTATTTCTCTCTACTTTTTCATTAAAACTTTTCTTTCCTCTTAATTTTTTCTTTCTATTCTATTGAAGATGAACAAAGTCAAAATTGTTAATTCTTTTGTTCATCAATTATTTTTGTTTTTTTGGTATGTAAATAAAACAGAGTCCAAATTCAGCAGCGCAATAATTTTAATTTTAATTATTTTTTTATTTTTCTATTTTGGTAGCCACCTACCCAAAAATACGCAGCCACGCTCAAAGGTACCAAACCCACAAATGGAAATCATTAAAAAAAAAAAAAAAAAAAAAAAAAAAAAAAGAGGAGGGTGGAGGGGCCGGGTCAACAGTGAGTTCAAGTTGGAGGGTGGGTCTGGCCTGGGTTGGTAGGTGAGTGCTGGTTATTCTATATCTATACGCTTTTCCCTGACCAGCCCCATTACGCCCACCAAACCAAACTCTTGTTCTTCATCTTCTTCTTCTTCTTCGTCTTTTGCTGCTCAAATACCAAAGCTTAACAATGGCGACGTCGCTCTCTTCCAACCCCTTTCTGGGAATTTCGCGTAAGGATGGCTTCCATGGTTTGGGGTCTCTTTCTTCCTCTGATGTTCGGAACCTTTCTTCCCCTAGTTCTCTCCAGTTCTCCGCCGCGTCACCAACTCCCAAGAAGCTCCGTGAGTCTTTCTTTTATGCTCTAGTTGGTTCTCTTCCCAATTCCATTTCTTGAGTCAATTGACCAATTTTGTGGGTTATTTATTTATTTATTGAAATATGATTGATTTTTTTTTTTAAAGTCTAATTCGTTGGGATAGTACGTGCCCATGTTATTGTTTGGCCTTTTTTGATTAGTTTTGTAGTTGTTTCGCTAGATAATTGATGGGTTTGGGGGGAACTAGCCTCTAGATGTTGTTAAGTGAATCTTAGTAGCAAAGATGATCCATGGCTAAATGTTAGCTTTTTTTTTTTTTTTTCCATCTAAAGTTTGCAGATTTTGAAATGGGTTTCATTTGTTTTGTACTGTTTGTATAGAATTAGCTTGACAAATCTTAATTGGAGTTGTTTTTCCAATGATACCTTTTATTGAGTCTCAATTTTGTGGGATAAGATTAATAAGCACATTGTACTTCGAACTTTTCCCACTATCTCATGTGTTTGTTGCATTTTACTTACAGAGCTGAATAAATGACAAGAAATAGGATTCCATGGAACTGATAAGAAAACCTCTTTAGATAGTTGCTTGGGTATCAACTGAGCTAAACTAGTAATAAATGGTTTTAATAAGTTTAACCCACTGTCATTCTTGGCCTTGAACATGAAAGCTCGAGGACAAAGGTTCAGGTTAGCTTATAACCGTACAAAAAAGCGAGCCTGAAAACATGAAAGCTCGATGAAATTAACACAAAGAGAAGGTCCATGTATTGACGCACAATTTGTGAAGCTTTTCTGCGACACCATGTTAATAGTTAATTAGAAATGGACGAGCTTAAGAACACGGAGACACATCTCATTTAGTGTCTGCAGAAGTCAGAACACTGAATCTGATAATACTAAAAGGAAGAGTTCTGAGTTTTTAAAATATTAGACCTTTAGACAAGTTCTGATGGTATGTTATAGTTTTTGATTGTCTTTAAAAACATGAGGTCATAAGTACATGTAAATCCAGCGTATTCTTTAGGGCGCATGAATAATTTTTTTGAGTGTATAATACTGCCCAACTTTTAGAAATTGAGTGCTCACGTTTTTCTTTTGGTCCATGACAAGGAACTACTTTTAATTTTCAAAATCAAAATCAAAATCAAATGGTTAGTTCTAAATTATATACTTTTGAATTGGCTGGAGGACTTGAATGATCAGAGTTTATAATCATGGGTATCTTTGCTGCTGCATTACAGAGGTAAAGGCAGCTGGGAGTACTTTTGGAACTCATTTTCGTGTTACAACTTATGGAGAATCACATGGTGGTGGTGTTGGCTGCGTAGTTGATGGAGTGCCTCCTAGACGCCCCCTATCGGAAGCTGATTTGCAAGGGGACCTTGATAGAAGGTATTTGAACTTATGGGTTCATCTTTTTCAAATATTTTTAAAGTTTGAGCAGTTTATTGGGATTCATATTTTCAAATATGCATGACAAGTTCTTTGCATTTTGACACAACAAGTTGGATGAAATTGATACTAAATCTTCTCGACTAATTTTTCCATGCTAATATACATCATTTTTATGCTGTTATTAATTTAGTTTCTTTTGATGCAAAGTTGTTGTTGAGTTTAAAAGAAAAGTTGTTTATAAGCTCACAATCAAAATTATGTTATAGGAGGCCAGGTCAAAGTCGAATTACTACTCCTAGGAAGGAGACTGACACATGCAAAATACTTTCGGGGGTGTACGAAGGTTATAAATGTAGATCCATTTTGCAGCTGTCTTTTTTACTTTGTTGTGTGTTCTTCAGCTTAGAAATTCTTCTCTCAGATCACCTTTAACTGTTCTTACTCATGATGTTTATTGCAGGAAAGACAACTGGAACGCCAATTCATGTATTTGTACCCAATACTGATCAAAGAGGACATGTAAGTGGCCACTGCCAGAAAAAACCATTTATAGTTTGGAGTGAATTGAAGTTGTTATCACCTCTATCGTGTTTACAGTTGAATGCCAACTTAAAAATGAATAGAAACTGTCATATATTGCTATGAGGGTTTTCAACTATTGTGTCTTTGTACTTTTAGGATTACACTGAGATGTCGATAGCTTATCGGCCTTCCCATGCAGATGCAACATACGATATGAAGTATGGTATTAGAGCTGTGCAGGTACCCTTTCTGTAACAGTAATATATTTACTGACTTGCTTATAATGAATTATTTTGTTCTAACTTAATGTAAATGAAGGGTGGAGGTAGGTCTTCAGCAAGAGAAACTATTGGAAGAGTTGCTGCTGGAGCAATTGCAAAGAAAATTCTTAAGGAATTTTCAGGAACTGAGGTCTGTTTGTTATCTAGGCTGGATGGAATTATTTCTTCTTCCCCTTCTTTTGGGTCTCTGTGGCATATATTTTAGAAGTTTTGGGCACGGTTTGGATAAAAATTACATTCCTAAATCAAATCCAAGCTCATATAAGCTGTATAATCTGGATAATTATTAACACTATACCATAATGTCTAAAAGCTCTGGTAGGTTTACTCATTGTTCCCTAATCGAAAGTGTAACCACATTGGTAGATTTGGTATATAAGATTCAAAATTGACTAGTATGTATGGTGTACCATTTATGTGCTTGTATTTATTTGTTTCTTTCATAACTAGTAGGATCTTTCTGATTAGCTATGGAACGTTGAGGTTTTGATTTATGTTGGCTTGTTGATATGTATACTTTAATGCGTTCTAATTCTTGTCACAATCTCTTCTCATCTGTAGGTTCTTGCTTATGTTTCACAAGTACACAGTGTTGAGCTTCCAGCGGGGTTGGTTGATCATGACACTTTGACACTTGATCAGGTACCATTATGAGCGTTGATCATGAGTTTTAGTGTTGGTGGTTTGACAAATAATTGATAAAGTTTAGAGAATGTGTTCAAATAAGAGCACTGGTAGTTCTCTAGTTTACTCTTCTCTTTCACATTCTTGTAGAAAATTTTAAAGTAACTTATTATTTCTCTGGATTCTTTTTTGAGTATCATGTGCATTTATAATATTGAAGGCTCACCATATTTATGCTGTTTGTCTGAAAATTTTGAATTGCCAATCAGCTGACTTTTCCACGTAAAACATTACCAGATAGAAAGCAATATTGTGCGGTGCCCTGATCCTGAATATGCAGAAAAGATGATTGCTGCCATAGACACTATCCGGGTGAGAGGGGATTCAATTGGCGGCATCGTTACGTGCATTGTGAAGAATTGTCCACGTGTAAGAATCCCTCCCTCTTTGCTTTTCCATGTGTGGGCTGCCCTTTGACTTTGCAGGTCTTCATGTGATATTTGCATGTTGTATTCCTCAGTATGAAAACTAGAGGCAGTAAAATTTGTTATTTGTGTTAAATGCTATTTAGATAATTCTTGAAAACCCTTAATGGGGTATTTAACGATATCTGTTTTCGTAATTAGGGGCTTGGCTCACCAGTTTTTGACAAACTTGAAGCTGAGTTTGCTAAAGCTCTCATGTCTTTACCGGCAACAAAGGGATTTGAAATTGGAAGTGGATTTGCAGGTTAAGATTTAAGCAACTTATATTGGTTTTTCGATTGTAGCTGCCTTGAAACTTTTTAATTTGGATGTTGACCGAAGAATGAATGCTCAACATAAATTATCATTTCATTGTAGTTTGAGTGAATCTAAGTTGTTAGTCAATTCCTGGCAGGCACTTTTTTGACTGGAAGTGAACATAATGACGAGTTCTTTCTTGATGAACATAATAGAATCAGGACAAAGACAAATCGCTCTGGGGGAATACAGGTACTTTCCTGGGCTTCAATTAGTTTTTAGATGGTAATCTGATGAAATGTTTCTGTTGAGGGCGTATGTTTGTGCACTTATTTTTTTCTGCTGGCAAGTAGGGAGGATTGTCCAACGGGGAAATCATAAGCATGAGAATCGCTTTCAAGCCGACTGCTACAATTGGTGTAAGTCTGATCTCTCCACCTCTTTTTGTCTTAAGTAGCATGCACATGGAGACCCTGGTGCTATTGTTGTTCTCTTTTTGCATTGCCTTCGTTTTATGAGATGTTAGGGTCTGTCCAACACAAATATGTGATACATCACATATATGGCTATCATTATATTGATTTGGAAGAGCCGAAGGGCTAGTATTCTTGTGCCTACTTGGTTCACTTGATGTTGTTTATTCCTTGATATTTAGTGACATGTAAATGTCCAACATGGAACAAGTTTGATCATTGATTATTACTTAGTTGATACTTGGTAACTTCCAGCTATCTTTTATGCGACAAAATAAGAATCTTTTCTGCTGCAATAGCAATCCATACCTTGTTAATCAGGAAAAGTTCAAGATAGTCATCTGCTTTTTTCTTCTTTTTTTTTTCTATTATGTTTTTTTTTTTACCAAAGCAGTTAGTGACAATTATTGACTTAGTTGATTGTCAAAAAGGGCCCTCTTTGTGTCATCTAAGTCTGGCTTTAATGTTATTGATTTTTTGTTCAATAAATATTTTCCAGAAGAAGCAGCATACAGTGACCAGAGATAAAAACGAGACGGATCTTATCACCCGGGGTCGCCATGATCCTTGTGTTGTCCCTAGAGGTATATAGTAGTTTAACATTGATGCATATGGAGCCTCTCTCTACAATTTCTTTTTTATTTTCTTACTATTGATTTGTGTGGTTCCAGTATTCTCACTTTGCTGGTGTGTATGTGTGTGTTTCTTTTTTTCTTTTGGAAAATGAGATTTTTTTTAAGTATGTTGCCCTAGCATAACTTTTGTCTTCTTTATATTATATTACTGCTGCTATTATATCCTCATTTTTCATTCTTCAATAAATTTTTCCGAGACGAAAAAGTTTCAATCTAACGAAACATATGATTGTGCTTGGTTGATAATGGGGCAGCTGTGCCAATGGTGGAGGCCATGGTAGCTCTGGTGCTTGTGGACCAGTTAATGGCACAACATGCACAGTGCAATCTGTTTCCTCTAAATGAAGATCTACAAGACCCTCTCGACTTGCCCAAGTTTGTGGATGCGGATGAAGCCGCCTTATCCCTTTGAAAGTCTGCCAAAGCCTTTTGTTGTAGAGTTTTCTACTGGAACAAGTGCAAAATTTTCTCTGGACACTCGCAAACATGAGATGACCGACCGAGTCCCAATCATTTGGTCTTTGCCTATTTATGCCATCCATTGATCGTTGCGAGAAATGAGTTATGATTGTGTTGTATGTGCTTACAAATAGTTTGGTATTTTATTTGGGACATTATTTTTTCCCCTCTGAGTTGTTTAACAATTTTTTTTTTTTTACTTGGATGTAATAATACATGTATTGTGATTAATAAATTGGTGATCCGACGGAGCAGTGTCAACATCTTTCTGTCCCTCTTTTTAGTTCTCGTTTTCGGTTACGAGAAGCAAAAGAATCCATGATTTGTCATAGGCATTTCATTTTATCTCATTTTGCATAACACATAATTTCTGTGTTGCATCTTGTTTGGAACTTGTAAACAAACAATGCCAAAAATTTCACTGGAGTGTCCGTAGCGCACTACAAGCTCGTTGCTTCATACGTTATCAAGTTTGTTTGTTATTAACTTCTTTTTTTCTTTTTTTTTGCTGAAATATTTTTAGTTAATTCGCTAAGACTTCTATTCTTTAATATGGTCCTATGATACTAGAATAGGTTAGGTTATCGTTGTTTTTAACAATTTCTTAAAGTTATGTACAGAACATCAAACTCTTAATACCATTTTCAACGATAGAAAACTCTAATTGTTGCCCACAACACTCGAATAGATGTGGAGCACAGCATGAGTGTATTGGAATTTAAATTAGTTTCTCTCTCTAGGGAAATGGACAATACTAAGAGTACTTTGCGTCCTTTTTTAGGACCACTTTTTATAATAATAATATTTTTTTTGGAACTAATGATTTTTATGTGAATAATTATAATAGTTGTCCTTTTTCTGTTATGTACTTTGTCATAGCGAAGGTCTTTTTTTCTTTTTCTATCGAATAAAATAATTTTCAGTCTATTTATGTATCAACTGATAACAAGAGTTAGTTTGTTTTTATACTAAAAGTATTAGTTTCTAGATTGAATAAATAAGTTTTTAGATCGAGTACATCAGTTATCTACTAGTTTAGCATAAATATTCTCCTATACACTAGATTAGTTGATTTACTAGGTATATAAGTTTCTTATACGAGTATATCAAGCTGTTAACTTGTATATTTGGCCATTTCGGTATAAAGTTCGAAAAGCATATATATATTTCAAAAGAGCCTAAAATTCAGCCATTTTATGAACCCTTTTTTTGTGTCACCGGTAGTCCTTTTAGGGTGAATATAATAAAATGACTAGTTTTTAAATCTTGAATAGTGTTCCGACAAATATCATTCAGCCTCGAAAACACTCCCAGTCGTGTCCAAATCATGTTCTCTATGGTTTGAAAAATGTCTGTTTTACACGGGCATTCTATAAGTCTAATAGGTCTTGGCATGCTATACAAAAGTTCGAAACAATTAGACAAGTACCACTTACTAGACCTAATTAATTATGTGTGTTAGAAAAATGGTAAGGAAAACCATTGTAAATAGCTATTTTAAGGCATGGAAATGAGTGGGATCTACTTGGTATTAGTGAATATTCATCATGGTATCGTGTTCTCCTCTGTGAATACATTGAAATGATATATTCATATACTTAAAATGAAGCTTGGGTGAATGAAAAATTAAAACCCAAAGTAAGTAGCTTGGAATGGAAAAAACATTAGAAGTGGGAGAATTCCCACATGAAAAAAATAGGATTTGGAAAAGGTGTATATATTAAGTTGCTTAATTTTAAGTTAGTAATTTGGTAACTTAAGAGGCTCTCTCTTGCGCGTACACCCTAAGGGGGTGCAAATCACGAACTAGATAGTATGCGCTTGTGTGCACTCATCCTGCAGGCACGAATGTCAGTTCGAAAAGCCCCACTGTGGACTTACAAATGTTTTACTACTTTGTTTTAATTTTTTCCAAGCCCAAAAGTTTATTTTGGATCTTTATTTGGCCTTATAAATCTGAGGTAACAGCCAAAAATATTTTGGCTGTTATGTTTTAACTACCAAATGTTTTTAAAATATATTAATGGGTTGAGACATTCCTCTAAGCATCCTAGATGCGTAACTGTTTTAAGAGAATTGTGTCAAACACAAGACTCAGTTTGGTTTTCTTAAACATCTTTGTTATTTCGATTATTATTATTGTTATCGTTATAAATTAATTATGATTAATTTAGCCATGTTATTTACTTCATTTTATGATAATTATTATTATCTAGTTATTGTTAATTAATTGTAATTTATTTTTACATCCTATGTTAGAGTCAAATTATATGTAATTTTTCCGTTGTATAATATTATTAGAATATTCATATAATATTGTTGTACTTTCATTTCTAGATTTATTATTACTTGCAATACACTTTTCTAATAATCTTAAAATAGTTATATGTTTTGATCTATTATTGCTCTATATAATATATCTGGAATTGTATATTATGATTGGAGATATTTATTTAATAAATTGTGATAATTGAACAATTACAATTTAGACAAATCCTGTCTAAGGAGGCTAGATTTTAAGTAGGACTTTTTATGACCATTCTGTGGTCTTTCCTGGGAGTTTGTCTAGTGAGTGATATTTAATTATTGCCGTTTATTTTTAGGAAAAGAAATCTCATTAGATTTGCTATTGTTTTTTAGAAATAACTACTGAATCAAATAATACTATTATGGCCCAAGAGCCTACTCCTATTGTGGCCCATATGCCAGCTCCTATTATGGCTTAAATGCCAAACTCTGCTGTGATTTCAATGGTACCAGCAGTACACCATGAAAAGAATCATGAGAAGTTTAATGGGTGGAACTTCAAAATGTAACAACATAAGATATTATTTTATCTAACCATATTAAATCTTACGAGGTTTTTGACTGAGGAGGCTCCAAAAGCCAATGAAAATGAGCAAGATTTCTAAATCATCGATGCAGTTAATACTTGGAAATAGTTTGACTACCTGTGTCGTAACTGTGTAATGAACAGTTTGACTGATTCTTTATATAGCATATATCATAATAATAAGACAACAAAGGAATTATGTGAGTCACTAGGCCATAAATATACAACTGAGGATGCTAAGTCCAAGAAATTTGTGGTAGGATGCTTCTTAGACTTTAAAATACCCGACTCTAAAATAGTAATTAGTCAAGTTCAAGAGTTTCAATTGATTTTCTATGAGATTCAGGCTAAGGGGATGGTCATATGTGAACCCTTCCAAGTAGCTACTATCATTGAAAAGCTACCTCCTGTATGGAAGGATATCAAGAGCTACCTTAAACACCAGCGAAAGGTAATGAACCTTGAAGAGCTTGTTGTTCGACTTTACATTGAGGAAAACAACAGACGTACTGAAAAGTCAATAGCATCGTCCAATACGCCTGTGGCTAAGGCAAATATTGTAGAATATTCTCAAGGCTCTAAAGCTAAGAAGAATAAACAGAAAAAGCTAAGTCAGAAGTTAGGGTCCAAAGGTGGAGTAGACAAGAAGCAGAAATTCCAAAGGAAGTGCTTCAACTATAACAAGATGGGTCATAAGGCTTCAGACTGTTAACTTCCAAAGAAGAAGAAGAATGAAGCCAATGTAATGGATGAAATTATGCAAGTAGTTTCTGACATAGACCTCTATACAATAGTTTCTAAAGTGAATCTTGTTAGGTCTAATCCCAATGAATGGTGGCTTGATATTAGTGCCACTCAGCACATATACTCTAACAAAGGTTTATTCACTTTCTTCAAACCGCTGGAGAATAGGGAGAAGCGATTTATGGGAAACTCTGCCATATCCACTGCCGAAGACTAAGGCAAGGGTGGTTTTGATGATGACCTCTGGAAAATAGCTGACTTTGAACGATGTGTTGTACGTGCCGGAGATCCACAAGAACTTAGTGTCCAATTCGTTGCTGAATAAACATGGATTCCGCATAGCATACGAGTAAGATAAAGTAGTTTTGTCTAAGAGTGGATTGTATGTAGAGAAAGGCTATGTATGTAATGGGCTTTTTAAACTGAATGTAATGACTATTAAGACAAATAATAATAAAGTTAGCTCTTCTGCTTATTTGCTTGAGTCTTCTAATGTATGTCATGGTAGGCTAAGATATATTAATTATGATACTTTGCATAAATTAATTAACTTAAATCATATATCCATTTTTAATATTGATTCAAAACATAGAGTGTGAAACTTGTGTTAAAGCAAAACTGACTAGGTCATCATTTCAAAGTATTGAAAGGAATACTAAACCATTTGATCTAATTCACAGTGACATTTGTGATTTAAAATTTATGCAAACAAAGAGATGCAATAAGTATTTTATTACTTTTGTCGATGATAGCACAAAATACTATTATATGTATTTGCTAAAATCCAAGGACGAAACTATAGAGAAGATCGCTCTCTATAAGAACGAGGTTGAGAATCAACTCAATAAAAAAATTAAGGTACTAAGAAATGATCGAGTAGAGAGTATGATTCACCTTTTAAGGAAATCTGTGCATATTATAGAATTATACACGAAACCACAACACTTTACTCACCTCAGTCAAATGGAGTTTCTAAGCGAAAGAATCATACCTTGAAAAAAATGATGAATGTAATGTTGATAAATTTTGGGTTACCCTAGAATATGTGGGGAGAAGGTATTTTGACGGTCAATTACTTTTTGAATAAGGTACCCAAAAAGAAAGTAGAAAAGACTCTGTATAAGTTGTAGAAAGGAAGAAAACTATCCTACAATTATTTACAAATATGGGAATATCTTGCCAAAGTGGTCATACCAAGACTAAAAAAAGTGAAAATTAGTCCGAAAACCGTTGATTGCATTATTATTGGCTATGCACAAAATTGTAGCATATATCGGTTTCTTATGCACAAGTAAAATATCCCAGATATACAATAAAATACAATATTAGAATCAAAGAATATATCGTTCTTTGAACATGTATTTCCTTATAAATCCAAAGAAGATGCAAGTTCGTCGAAATGAATACATGAGACTATTACTGAGAATGGTCAGGACCAAGATAAAAATGAAGAAACCGAGGTTGAACCTCAATAGAGTAAAAGAGCAAGGACAGAAAAATCTTTTAGTTCAAGTTTTCTGACATACTTGCTAGAAAATGAGCCTCGAATATATACTTGAGGCTATAAGCTCTACTGAAGCAGCTTTGTGGAAAGAGACTATTAAGAGCGAAATTAATTCAATCTTACAGAGCAAAATTAATTCAATCTTACAAAATCATACTTAGGAACTTGTGAACCTTTCTCTTGGATGTAAACCACTAGGTTCAAAGAGGATTTTTAAAAGAAAAATAAAAACTGATGGATCGATTGATAAATACAAGGCAAATCTTGTAATTAAATAATACAGATAGAAAGAAGGCTTGGACTACCTTGACTCTTATTCTCTTATGATGAGAATAAATTCTATTAGGATAGTGCTTATAATTATTACTCTACAGAATCTCAAAATACACCAAGTAGATGTAAAAACAATCTTTCTAAATGAAGATCTAGAAGAAGAGATCTATATAGAATAATCTGAAGGTTTTTCTGTACCATGGCAGGAAAAGAAAGTCTGTAAGTTGGTGAAATCCTTGTATAGATTAAAACAAGCCCCAAAACAATAGCATGAAAAATTTGATAGCACTATGAAGGCTAATGGATTTAAAATCAACGAATATGACAAATGTGTATATGTCAAAGACACCAAAAATGGTTATGTCATTTTATTTCTTTGCGTTGATGACATGCTCATTATTGGTACTGATGATAAAATGATCAAATCTACTAAAAGTATATTGAATTCAAGATTTGATATGAAAGATATGGGTATAGCCTATGTCATTTTAGGAATGAAAATCTCAAGAATTTCAAATGTGCTTGTTTTAAGTCATCACATTATATGGACAATATTCTTGGAAAATTCAATACAGATAATTTTGAAGTTGTCAAAACACCAATAGATTTAACTTTACGTATATCTAAGAATAAAAGAAATAGTGTTTCTCAAGTAGAATACTCTAGAGTGATAGGCAATCTAATATATTTGATAAGTTGTACAAGACCAGATATCGTCTATGCAGTTAGTAAACTAAGTAGATACACAAGTAATCCTAGAGCTGAGCATTGGCAAGGGATTATAGGAGTATTGAAATACTTGTAGTTTACACGTAGTTATAGGCTATACTATACAAGATATTCCTTTGTACTTGAAGGTTATAATGATGCGAATTAGATATCTGATATTAAAGATTCAAAGTCTACTAGTGATTATGTATTTACACTAAGAGATATAGTAGTGTCATAAAAATCTTTGAAACAAACTATTATTGCTAAATCCACTATAGAATCTAAATTTATTGTACTAGATAAATATGGAGAAGAAGTAGAACGGTTCCGTCACTTCTTAGAGGATATTCCAAGATGGTCAAAGCCTATGCTTGCAATTTGCACGCATTATGATAGTCAATCTGCAATTGAAATAGTATAGAGCAATATATATAATGGTAAGTCTAGACATATTCGTCATAGACACAGTACTATTAGATAACTACTCTCAACTGGGGTTATCTCATTGGACTATATAAAGTCAAAAGCTAACATTACGGATCCGTTGACCAAAGGGTTGAATAGAGAATTAGTTGAAAAGCCATCGAGAGGAATGAGATTAAAGCCCATGAAAGAATAGGTCGATACTGTGGATACCCAACCTAGTTAACTAGAGATCCCAAGATCTATCATCAAAATGGACAACTAAATTGAAAAGATTGTATTGAATCATTATCGGGATTTCTCCATATCCATTCTTATATTAAAATAGTGATGCCTATAAACTAAAGGTTAAGCTATGTTTTTAATGATTTTTATGCGTCAGAAATAGAGTTTCAAGTAAAGTAATGCGGGTTAATCTTAATTAAGAGATCACCTATGTGAGAGAGAAAAAGGGTCGCTTCTAAGGGAATTGTTAGAGCACAATTCTTATTAAACTCTTGCAAAACTAAACGTATGTTCATGGCCAAAACGAACATAATAGTGAGAACTGGAAAAGTGTCAAGAAGATTCCTGTGTGAGATACGTTATCATTTACAAAAATGACAGAATAGTTAAAGGATATCTCGTCTACTGTTTAGTTAGTAAAGTAAACATATTTTAATAAGGGAAGGTTCAAGGGGTAACATCTACCAATCCTATGCAGGTTTCGACCATCAAATTCTATCACTAAGTTTGTTGTGTCTTAGGTTATCAATTTCATTCATATGGGAAATTGTTAGAAAAATGGTAAAGAAAACCATTGTAAATAACCATTTTAATGCATGAAAATGAGTAGGATCTGCTTCGTATTAGTTGATACTCATCATGGTATTGTGTTCTCCCCCGCAAATAGATCAAAATGATATATTCATATGCTTAAAATAAAGCTTGGATGAATGAGAAAGTGAAATCCAACATAAGGAAGTTGAAATGGAAAAAACATTAGTAGGAGAAGTCCTACATGGAAAAAATAACATTTGACAAAGTTATATATCAAGTTGCTTAATTTTAAGTTGGTAACTTAGTAAGTTAGGAGACTCTCTCTTGCGCGCACACGTAGGGGGATGCAAATCACGGGCTAGATAGTACAGTAGACCTACCAATATTTTGCTATTTTTTAAATTTTTTCCAAGCCTAAATGAGCCACCAAAAGGTTCTAAAATTGGAAATGTAACATTCTAGAGTTACAAAATTTATTTTAGACCTTTATTTGGCCTCTTAAATCTGAGGTAACAACCAAAAATATTTTGGCTATTACAACGTAATAGCCAAACACTTTTCGGCTATATTAATGAGCTGTTAATGGCTTAGTTCTCCTATGAACACTATAAAAGGAGACATTATCATTCACTTTTAGACACACCAAAGCGTCTTCAGCTTATTTCTTCCTTACTTTGTCTGTGGCGATTCGAAAATAGTTAGTTGGTAGTTAGAGAGTTAGATCTTTTGGTCGAGCTCTCTTGAGTTCTGGTGATAAAGTTTAGGCATTGCTCAGTTCGTTAGAAGTAGCAAGTTGGTATGATCTTACTATTCGTGAACGGTTTTATTCTAAAAAACAGATATTGTTGGCATTCTTCTAGGCACCCCAGTGAGAAGGCGTAACTATTTTAAGGAAATTGTATCAAACACAAGACTCGGTTTGATTTCCTTAAACACCTTTGTTATTTAGATTATTATTATTGTTATCGTTATAAATTAATTATGATTAATTTAACTACGTTATTTACTTTATTTTATGATAATTATTATTATCTAGTTATTATTAATTAATTGTGATTTTTTTTATACCCTATGTTATAATCAAATTATTAGTGATTTCTTCTTTGTTTAATATTATTAGAATATTCCTATATTAGAATATTCCTATAATATTTGTTGTACTTTTATTTCTAGATTTATTATTACTTGCAATATACTTTTCTAACAATTTATAACAATTATATTCTTTACTCTAATTAATACTAATTTTTCTTTTCAAAATTTCTATTTTGTCAGTTGCCCAAGATCAATTTCAAAAGAGAAGTTTAGCTGCTGAAAGTAGTACTTAATAAAACATGAAAAAACTGTCCATATTGGTAATTAAAGATATACAATGGTATTTACCTACTTAACTTCTTTGAATTCGGGCTTCGTCTAAAATCCAACCCCAAATACCAATATTGAAAATCCCAGATGGGCTGATTATTTTTTGAAAAATCTCATTTAGAATAATATCACTTTTAAAAGTTTTATTAGAAAAATAACACTTTTAAAAATATGTAGAAATTATCATTTTTTTCAAAATTGGTGCTTTTCAATGGTATTCGAGGTAACTAATTAGGTTACTTGACTAGTTAGCTTGAGTATCTTATCAATTAATAATTTTTAGAACAATCTTAAATTGCAGGATTTTTCAATTCTTTTTTGAAAAATTACTATAAAAAAATCAAATTTCCTCTTAAACTCGGTCCAAATTGGTCCCAGTCCCATCGAAATCCAACTCTTCCTTTCCTTGGTCACAGGGCCTAATTATTTGGGCGTGTGTGCAGCCCAAGTTTAGATAGGAAATCAAGATGAAATAATTGTAACATGAGAATGTGGGATGCTTCGAACTATGACCAATATTTTCTTGTAAATTTTATTTTCATCAACCGAAAACAAGTCATAGTTTTTATATCAGCTGAATATATTTAGTTTGTTGTAGAAACAAATCATATGTTCATCATTTTAACCCGTTTTGTTTTTGTTTTGGGGTGCTTTTCTTCACTCAAATGACCAGACACTAATAGTTCAAAAAATCACATTCACTGGACACACGTACAGAGATTTTCACAACTGGCCAAATTTCAATGAAAATATGACTTTTTATTTTTATTTTGTAAGTCTGTAAATTATTAATTTACCCCGACACTACTTTATTTTGTAAATTACCCATTGACAAGCAAATCACAAATTTGACTTTTACAGCAATTATTACTTTTTCACTTATTTATTTTTAATAGATAGTGTAACGAAAGGAAACACACCACAACTTTTGGGATAAGTAACCGAATATCACATTTTAACACATGAAAGGAAATTTACAACTTAATTTTTATAATATGTTACAACAGTTTATGATTAATAGTTTTTGTTACTATGGCTGATAATAATTGTTAACACGAGTCATAGTAAAAATTACTCCTAAAAGAATCACCATTAACATATCCATAAAAAAACATTCATCCTTCAAAGTAGTAACCAAAAATTAATTTGGAATAAATGGTCTTATTTTTGTACATTCACCGATTAGAAATAGCCAAGGTACGTTGGAGTTTTGAAATTATTTCCATGCCTTTTCTTTCCATATTGACTATTGCCCAAGCACATAGGTGTGGTTGTTACGTCATTTTAGAATGAATTTTGATTGGACTTTGAAATCAGTTGATGGAATCGGAACAAAAATAAGGCGATGAGTAGAAGTAATACACAACTCCATCATATTTTAATATCAATGCTTAATCTAATAGCTCATTACTAATACATACATTAATCATAAATTCTCATATAATAGTATACAGTATACACATTTACTCGTTATGTTCATTTAATGACATGGTATACAGTATACGTGCATTTGCTATTTATGTTCATTTAGTGACAAGGAAAATGGAGGATCTCCTCCATTTGAAAAACTAAAATAAAATAAAATTAAAAATGGAGGGTCTCATATGCTCCCAAATGAGTTAATGCAAGGTAATTAACAATCATATAGTATTGTAAGTTGTAACACTAACAACCGTGGAACTATACATGTCGATTTCTCTTTCTGTAGGAGAAAAATGGACACAATTTTGCACCCTTGAACTTTCAAAAGGTGAGTTTTCAACTGGACCCATGGACTCAAATCACCCAACTACAAAATCTTCCCTTTACTTAGATTTGCTCAGGTAGAATCTCATCATATCTAGCTAGCTAGTAAGAAACTTTCACTTTTCCCCCCTTCTTTCTTCCCCCCTTGGGAAAAAGAGATCAAGGGGAAAATAATTAATCAGGTAATTAAAGATATGTGAATTATTCAGCAAAATTATTATTTCCCTTTCATGACTCTTCTAAGTCAAACAAGACCCATAAATTTGAAACCTAATTTAGTTAAGTATGAAACAGGAAAAGCTCAAAAAAAAAAAAAAACAATCATATTTCATTTCTGTCAACTTCAACTAACATTCCACTAGAACAGCCCACCTGCAAATTATTTGATATTTTTCCATTTATATGCTTTGTGACTTCCCAACTAATAAGAACTGCTCATACTTATTTTAGTCATGACATTATAGATCATCAACTTCATCAACATTATATAGATAATTTTTTCATCATCACGAAGGCAATTGGTATATTTTGACTTGTCTTGGATAGACCCTTCAAATATGTCATAATCCACAGATATTGAGATATATATATATATATATATATATCTCTATTGTATGGAAAAATAATAATTTATGTGAAACTCTATCCTTAGTTTAAGGGGTCAAAAGGCTGGAACGAGTGAATAGGATATGAGAGGTTCTAATAATTTAATGTGCTAAAGATAAGCCTTTACATAACAATGATAGGACAACCCTAAAGCAGATTCCATATATATTAAATATTTATATATGTATGTATGTATATCATAAAGTTGTTGTCATGCATCGGAGAAATAGGGAAGGTATATAGCATTTAATTAAAAAGACGGGATATACATTATTGTGTAGGATGGATGACAAACGCCGCTTAAGTTTGGCATTAACAAATTTGATATTTTAGACAAAAGGAAAGGAAAAGAATATATATATATATATATATATATATATATTCATGTATATCCTTTGTTATTGAACTTTAACAAGGATTTAGCAACAGTAAAAAATAACGACTTTCGATATTGACTAGCTCTTCATGTATCAGTCAATATGATCACCAAGAAACGGAAATGTTCTTAATAATATTGCATTAGTCATGTATCATTTACCCTCATGTTATTTTCTTCCATTATTATATGGTTGATGTGTATTTTTCCAGGTGACAACTTAACAATACACAATGGACTAATAAGAAAAAGATTGTTATTGCAATTTGAATATAATTTTATTATTATCGGTTGATCTTGTGTTGGAATATTAGTCATTTAATCTAGCTATGATCTCCTTATGGGTTTCGATCAAACTTATCTTTATATTAATTTCTTTATCAATTAAATGTGTATTTGATTAGACCCTTTCAACCATAATATTTATTCTCTTAAAAGTACCAAGCATGCAGAAATATCTAAAGCTAAACCATAAAGAAGAGAGAATAACATCATCATTACAGCTCAATAATTTTTTGCTAATTAAATACTCAAGGAAAAGAGGAAAAGGTGGAAATTATTTCTGAGATTATTGAGGAGAAATTAATTAATATATAGGTTGTAGGTTTAAATTGGTTTAATTATAAACACTATAAAAATGTGGTGGAACTTCT
The DNA here is from genome assembly GCA_002914805.1 of Parasponia andersonii. NCBI lineage: Eukaryota > Viridiplantae > Streptophyta > Magnoliopsida > Rosales > Cannabaceae > Trema > Trema andersonii. The sequence goes on from JXTB01000681.1 coordinate 32,248, forward strand.
CTTCAAAATTGTTTACTCCTACGTCCCTAATGGATTCAGTTTAGTTAGTAAGGAAATTATTAGTTCATGCATGTGAAAATTCTGGTAAGGTAATCATGAACAATAAAAAAGCCTGGTCATTATATGGTGTTCTAATGATATTTCGTTTCACACACTAAGCTTTTCTCCACAATAAAATTGAGAGGTAGTATATCACTTTTGACGTTTGAGGTTTTTTTTTTTAAAAAAATTTGGGTGATGTTTGAGAGTTAAATTGTATAGTTGAGAAAACTCCTCTTCTTTATTCATGATTTCATGGTCTAATTTTTTTTTAATAAAAAATAAATTCCTTTTTTTTTTCAAATATAAAATTTCAATAGTATCCATATATCTTATATTCTCTTATTTCATTTTAAGAAATGCTAACAACCGCATCTATATCAACCTCTTTATTACTATTTATTTATGACACAAGTGCTTTTCACTTTCTAAACTGTTTAAATAAAAATTTATCACGTATATTTTTTCATAATAAAAGTTAAAAGAGATAAATAACATTAAGGATACACATCTTTTTATATACTTTATTATAATCATTAGATCACCGTTAGATGATAATCTAATAGTTAAAAAAAATACTTATTGAATTGGTAACTTATATATATATATAGGACGTCTAATAAAAATATTGATATAAGAACATTAAGTATTCCTCAAATTTAGACAAAATAAGTTGACTCAAGTTGTAAGAACACTCACTGCCTAAAAAATATAATATTTTATCTCTAAAAAAAAGTGTCATATTATACACGTATGATATCTTTCTCTATCATTAATTCAGGTTGCCAGAAAATGCCATCTCCGCCCCTCTCCCTCTTCCAAGCGCACTCACTAATAACACGTGAAATTATAAAATTCCAGGTACTTAGCAAAATAATGACGGCAGAATAATTTTGCGATTAGATACATTGACATTGTACTCATTCTTTGTGGATTAATACATAAGTTATATACTTTTGTGCTTAACTAATCTTCGATTCATTTCTTATATGATTCACTGATTAATTATCCCTTTAATTGTTCCTACTACATCAACAAACAAACAAAGACAATAATAACTCATAATTAATTGTTCAGTAGCAACAAATTTCTAGTATTTTCCACAAGCCAAGAGATGATCAACCATGTTTCGTACTCTCCTTGGGTCTTTTCCAAACCCTATTTTGCTCTTTAGATAAGAGAGGAGTACACATTGTGAATTAATCCCAAATTTGTTGGTTGAAATACCATTAATTAATAATGGCTTTATAGAGGAATTAAAATTGAACGATATGCATGTTTGTATGTCTTGAAATAGAAGGTTAAGAAAATTCATATCCTTCTTATTAATTTCCTTTGGGAAAGTAGAAGTGCTAGTGAAAAAAGACCAAAAATCACAATGACACAAAGCATAAAAACAATTAGAAAAGGGCAGGGTAAAAAACAAGGGTAGGGTTAAAATATCACCATAGCTGAATGTAACGCTCTGAATACAGTCCATAGATTCCATTTAAACCTCTGTTGGAGCCATGTTGTCAATATAGTTAGAGGTATAATTCCTCTGTTGAATATTATTAATGACGATTCTTGTCGTTTGATTAAAAACCTATGAGTTTTATCAAGTCCACTCTTTATTTCAATTTTTGTGCTTGCTGATTTGAATTAATAGAATTCCAAAATTTTCCTAATTTAAAGAAAATAAATAAATAACTGAACACCTCCGTACTATGGTTTGCGCTTGACTCGGACATTCGTCTGCCTCTAATTAACTAATCTAGTTTTACCGTATTGTATACAACAGAATATTGTTAGTTCGAAAATACTAATCGAATTGTACCTTTATTAGTTTCTTAGACTTCAAAGTGTACAATGTATTTTCATTAATTAATACTCACGTGTATTTTGCTTTTGTTAATTTTTTTTACGTATTTTGTTGCTAACATTTTTATTAATATTAAATTGCATTCCGTCATTTTCAAAGTTAGGACATTCCAATTAGTAGGCCCATTCAAATTCATTTCTTGAACACGAAGAGGAGTGCTTCGTTGTTTATATATATATATATATATATATATATATATATATATATATATATATATAAAGTGTATCATTTGAATTTTCTTTCCCACTACCAAGCAAAAACAAAGTTTAGTTTGCTACTACGGCACGTAATAAGTTAATCCCACATGATTCAGATTTTTGTAGTCATAAAGATTTAATGTTTTTTGAAAAGCTGTGGTAGTCGTCATATTTTACTTTCTTACATGTAAGTTTGAAATATATTAATATGTTTGTATATTATAGTTTACCTCTTGGTATCTAAGCATAAGGAAACTGCACGTGAAAAGTTTGAGAGAATCAAAATATTTCAGTCTCAACAAAAGGATACCTAATTATTGTTTACCAAAAAAAAATTATTGTTTATATTATTATATATATGCATATGTATATATATATATATATGTAAGATAGAATCTAAGGAGAATTAAGTACAATATAAAGTTTATCTATGATATATATTCTAATATATTATAAGTCCCATCCACTCGTGAGCCATATTAGTTAAGATTATCTTATACAAGAAAAAGAAGATGTAAGACATAAATTCTCACTACAACAGACAGAGAGATGAGTCATTTCCCATTACGCTAGTTACATGAAAGCGAAACTATTATATATGTATAGGATGAGCAAGCATAACAATATTTTAGAGGAAGAAAAAAAACATTACATTATTAATTTATTAATTAATACTTTCGAAGCAGATCAGATTAATAAATCGAAGAGGGATAGGTGTGAACAACGAAAAATAATATAACAAAATAGTAAAATATAAATTTGTGAACACAAAACGACGCATATTGAGAAAGCTTACCTAGCTTCCATTTTTTAAAAAAATGAAGAAATAATTGGTTTCGAAAAACTAAAAATAAAAATAAAAAAGAAAATGACAACACGACTCATTTAGTTGACATGTTTGCCGAAATTGTTTCGAAGTAGACCTATTAATTAAATAAGTAAAATTAGATGGAAAAACTAATGAGCTAACTAATTTTTTTCAATAAAAACTAATAATTATATTGTTTACATGTGTGTAGATATGAATAACATTTTCATTGACCGAGTAATACGTAAAGTTGTAAAATAAAGAATTGTTTAATATAAGATTCAAATCTTATTTTTTAAAAAATTCTTCTAATTTTTTATACGAAAAGTATTTTAAAATTTGAAAAATAATATTCGAATTTTACACATTAAATTATTATGTCTACAGTCCGGAAACCACATGAATTGCTACCCTTGATATGGCCCAAGATATAGAAGTTGAAAAAAAATGTTTTTTTATTTTACCCAAAGGAGCAAGGCTTGATGAACTATTGGTGGTCTGAGTCACTAATTTGCAAAAAGGAACATACAAATTCCATATACAGACAAAGTTTTTCACTAGATACATGATATATCTCACCCTTTTGGTAACCTGGCAGAAAAGCTAAAACTGATCAAAATTAGCTCCACTAATATGTTAGCTATAATATATTTCTAGGGTGTATCGGTACATTTCTGCAAAACCACCGAAAGAAACAATCTTTTTTTCCCCATATTACCAGCGTCACAGCGTGATCATAGTGCGCTCTTTACTGACCACCCAAATATGAAATTATTAGCAGTGAATTATATATTGCTACTTCTAGTTCTAGCTGTAAAAAGATATAGGTACTAACTTTTGTTTTGGTTTGACAATAAAATTCCTCATAAACATAACCCATTATATAATCAATTAATCAATCCTAAAAAGGACATCATCATGACCATGGTTTTCATTGCTTTGTATTTGTTTCCCAAATGGCATTGCTTTTCCATAGTAATTAAGATTAGGGAAAATAATTTCTGATAAGAAAAAGGCAAAAAATAGAGAGGGAATTCATTAATTCAAATGTAGACTCTTAATAAAAAAAACATCATTAATTAATTTATAGGCATATAATTTATTATAGTTTATTTGGCAATATTTTACTATTTTATTTTAAAAGTTAAAAAAAAAAAGAAGGAACGGTGAAAATCTAAAACAACATCTTGCAAATATTGATATATTTTTCTCTTTCACTTTTAGAAATAAAAATCGAAAGAGTTACGAGCAAGCAAATATACGCTATAAAAAGTGGATAAGTTTGTTCTAAAATGTGTTTATCAATCAAATAAATTTTTTCTCAATTCATTGTTAGATTTAAAAATGCTTTTTGCAGTAGAAGATTGACTCAGAAACATTCAAAAAATTTTCTCAAAACAATTGATTATAAGAGTTCATAATATTAATTCATAGCAAATAAGAATATACAAAGATAATAAATCTAATATTACTTATAGTTTATCAACAGATCTTACTTTTTCTGTCTTTTAAATTACGATCTTTCAATCCAAGGCTCAAGCACAATGTGTGGGTATTGCATATAATTTCTTCAAACTCGCACTTTAGTCCCTTGCAATATTCTTAACACAAGAGATTACAAGAGTTTTTTTCTACCGAGAACAAGAAGACCCTCTTTTTTTTTTCCCTAGTTTATGAAGGCTCTATAGAAAAATAATGCGTAGTATCTGTCTTCTCTACTAGGGTTTCCTTTATATATATATATATATATATATCAAACTGTTTAATAAATAAATTAATTAATCATACTAATTAATATATATATATATATACGAAAACTTTTTAAAACGTAAGTTATTTTTTACAAACCGTAAAGTTTATATATATTTAAATTAATTAATGTAATTAATATATATATATATATATCTAAATATTAAATTTTAGTCAGTTTCCTAATTTCTATTTATCTAATTATCTGATAATTAGATATTTTTAAATTCAAAATTTAAACAAATTACGAAACTTGTCTCTCTATAAATTTAAATTAATTAATTCAAAATTAATTTATTGATTAATTAATAACAATTATCAATTATATATAGAAAAACTATTTATCTAAACAAAGTATATAGTAACAAAAATAATATAATATTCAGTATAATGTTTGTAAGATGTGGAATTAGAGACCTATCGACATTTAATTCAAGCTCCAATAAATTATGATAATTAATTAAACTCTTTAATTAATTTCTCTAATTTATTAATTATAGTATTACTCCACTAAAAATTTAGAATTGCACTATTAAAGTTATAGAATTAATTTACTCAGAAAATAGTACACAACCCATCGATTTAATCATTACATGTAGTTCAATCCTTCGTAGACAATTCAAAATTGAAGATAGGTTATATTCCATTTACCTCTCCAATTACATCTTTATCCTTATTTACCATTGATTCTCTAATGAACAATTAATTTATAAATTTATTATAAATTAAATACTCAAACTATTCAAGTCCTAAATCAATACACAAGATAATCATCTTTCTAGTATCCTAATGGAAGGAATGGACTCCATATCTATAAGCTACATTCTCAGATACTCGTCTCATCATACTCCCAAGATACAAGTATTTCGATCTATTTGAAAAACAGATCTATTTAAAAAACAAACCTTTAACAAGTATATTAAAGAACATAATGTTATAAATAGGAGTCTATAACTACTCAGAATTAAGATTGATCTACATATGATTATCTAGTGACATTATTTGAACTCTTAACATTTAATGGAATTTATTTGAAATTTAAATCATGTCTGGTCCACTTTTATATAATTGAATTATATAAAGTATATCTATTGTGACGCCAATAAATCAATAGTCTGGATAAGACTATTACATTCTCAATGTTAATGGACTGTACTAATAATATTTAATTAAATATCTCAAATTTTAATTAATTATTAGGGACTTTGTTTAGTTTATTATCTGTAAATTTAATCCTCATGTATATAATACTTATATACTAAATTTATAGTCACATAAATAAATTAGGGATTTTGTGATATTTAAAGACATACCAATTATGCACAAATTCAAATAAAAAATATCATTTTATTAATTCAGTAACGACTCAAAATATACATGCTTTTAAAACATAAACCCTAACAATCTCCCATTTGTCCTAAAGCATGTGAGACATGTCTATCAATCTTAAACCCTCCAAGTGACTTTCAAAAGTCTTCGCTGGAAGCATTTTTGTAAAAGGATCAGTAATATTCTTTCAGATGCTATCTTCATAACTACCACATCTCCTCAATGTACTATCTTTCTAATCAGAAGATACTCCCTCTCTATATGTTTTTCTTTCTTGTGACTTCTTGGTTCTTTTGAATTCGCTACCGCTCCATTATTGTCCCAGTACAAAGTCAATAGCTTATCCATATTTGGAACAATTTCCAAATCAGTAAAGAACTTTCTAAGCTAAACTACTTCTTTAGTTACTTCACAAGCTGCTATGTATTCTACTTCTATAGTAGAATTTGCAGTATTGGATTATTTAACACTTCTCTAGATAATGGCTCCACCACTAAGAGTGAACACTGACTCAGACATCGACTTTCGAGTATTGTTGTCTGATTGAAAATCAAAATCAGTATAACCGATAGGAATAAAGTCCTGACTTAAATAAACCAGTATATAACTTCTCATTCTCTTAAGATACTTAAGAATATGCTTTACTGTTGTCTAGTGATCTAATCCTAAATTTGATTGAAAACGACTGACTATCCCTACTGTGTAGCATACGTTAGGCCTAGTACATAATACGGCGTATATAAGGCTGCCACCTGTAGTGCATAAGGAACAAGTCTCATATCTTCTTCCTCTTGAGGTGTCTTAGGGAATTACTCTTTAGAAGAGATGACTCCTTGTTGAGAAGTTAATTATCCTTATTTGGAGTTTTGTATCGAAAAATGAATAAGCATCTTATTAATATAAGATACTTGAGACAGTGTCAAAAGTCTGTTCTTATGATCTCAAATAATCTGGATCCTAAGTACATAACTTGCTTTTCCCAATTCTTTCATTTGGAATTACTTGGCTAGCCACTTCTTTACATTAGATAATATTTCCATACCATTCCCAATGAGCCAAATATCATCTACATAAAGAACTAGAAATACCACTTTCATATCTTTAATGTACTTATATACACAAAGTTTATCAACAATTTGATCAAAATCATAAGATTCAATCGTCTCATCAAATCTTAGATTCCATGATCTTGAAGCTTGCTTAAGTCCATAAATAGACCTAAGTAGCTTGCAAACTTTTTGCTCTTGGTCTTTAGCTACAAAACTTTCAGGTTGTACCATATAGATACTTTCTTCAAGATAGCCATTCAAAAAAGTTGTCTTGATGTCCTTTTTATCATATTTCATAGTCTAAATATGCTGCAATGGATAAGAGGATACGTATGGATTTAAGCATAGCTATTGGCAAGAAAGTCTCTTCATAATCAGCTCCCTCTTTTTGGGTATAACCCTTTACTACTAACCTAGCCTTGAACGTTTCAACTTTTCTATCTGTACCATTTTTTCTTTTATAGATCTATTCATATCTAATGGGACTGACATTTTCAGGTAGATCTCTAAGTTCCCAGACAAAATTGAAATACATGGATTTCATTTCTTGATTCATAGCCTCTTGTCATTTTTCCTTATCAAAATCTTCCATTGCATGCTTGTACACCAATGGGTCATCTTGGCTACTATTGAAAATAACAACATATGCTTCTTCAACTTCTCTGTAGTAAGCAAGTGGTCTAATAATCCTCCTACTATATCGAGTTGCCAAGGTATTCTAATATGGAATAGTGGCCTCATAATTTTTTTATTCAACAACTATTGTTAGTTGTAGTCTGATCTGATCAAAAAGTAATTCTTTTAGTATAGTTTGAAATCTGTCATATAGTCATTTTTAAGAAAATTGGTATTTATTAATACAAATACCTTTTTCTCTTGAGCACTATAAAATAAACTTCCTCTTATGCCTTTTGGATAACCTATAAATAAACAAATATTTGTACGTGGTTCTAGCTTCCTAATCTTTCTTTTCAGTACATGTGTTGGACACTCCCATATGCGAATATGATGTAAACTAGATTTAAGCCTATTCCACTCTAAAGGTATTTTTTTGGATAGACTTTAAAGGTACTACATTCAAAATGTAAGTAATGGTTTATAATGTATAACCCCAGAATGAGAATGGTTGGAAATATGTCCTAGAAAGCAGTTTCTTTGTTGGCATTTTAAACAATGTTTATTAGATTTAAGTGTTATCTATTTGCTGTCAATGAATTCCATATTATGTCTTAATTATATACATGTGATGTTTATATTTTCTATTATGTAAATGTCTAAAAGTTTCCATGATTAGTAATGAGTAATAAACAATTGTTCGTGTGAAGTATTCACATGTGGGAAACTAAATTCTTTATTTCATTATGTCTAAATTAAAAGTTCATATTCTACGAATAAAGATGAAATACTTTATTTTGTGACAGAATGTAGTATTGTCTACTTCAACGGAATTGATGAAGTCTCCAATCATCGAAGTGTCTGACCTTATATAGAAACACTAGTGCGTTATAAGAAAGTTATAAGTACATTAAACTAGACAAATTGAAAGAAAGTAGAGTTTGAGGTTAAGTGTTGTAACTCAATATTCTATCTTTCACTAATCTAGCACTATTGCAAGATTACTTTAATCCTAGTAATTGTCGGATTTACTTTCATGAGTTTTCTTTTTTTGACTTACTAAAAGACTAGTTCCGATTATATGGTTCAAACTCTAGTATCTTGGCAAATAAGATTTGTGAATTGATAAGACTTGGATAATAAAAATCAAGCGCCAAGTATTCACTTTGTGAATTTGGCTATATGTGTAGGGCAGTTACAAACATCGTAGTTAATTATTATCCATTAGATGAAAAATGGTAACTTAAAGTTAAATATATATTAGAGGAGTAATATAGTAATTTCACCTCACTAATACAGTATATCTGCTAGTATAGTATATACTAAATGAATCAAGTTAATTAAAGTGTTAATTAGCTTCACAGAAAATATATGTCATTTAGTTTAAAAGTGCAACATTGAGCCTATAGTGGAGTGCTCCAATATTAATGGACAATGCCTAATCATAATTAGGAGTTAATCATGAGTGTGAGTAGTTGGCCCATTAAAATTTAGACTATTTAGATTTATAAGATCCCCTATCTAACTCATATAAAGCCCAATACTAATTAAATGGTCAGTTGAGTCCAATAAACCCATTAGGGTTTACATCACTCTAATAATTAAGAGAAAAGTTCTCCTAAGCCTCTACACGGTTCCACATGTCACTCTCAGTCATAGTGACTGTAGAAAATGTGAGACATAGAGAAAAAAAAAAGAGAGTATGAAAGAACCGAGTAATTACAGGAGCAATCTCGAGCTCGTTCATGGCTGTCGAGGGAGAGATACCCATGGCTATAGACATGCAATCAAGGAAAAAAAAAAGCGTCTTCCGGATTATCCGCCCATCTCTCATTGGGAATCAAGAAGATGCCCACACACTGAATCATTCAACAGGCTCAATGGTTGTGAAGCGCTTCCAAGTTTTATTTAAACCAAGATCTATGAATTGATTTATGTTAGATCAACGATCCTATTTTTTATTTTGTAACATATCAAGAAAAATTAAAAATACTAATTCTACTGTGTTCTTTAATTGTTTACAAAACTGTGGAAATCATTTTTGGTAAAATCATTTTTCAAAATTATTTTTCAGAATTTCTAGCCTTAACCATATCAAGCAACGTTTGGTTTCTCCTTTCTGTAACACCATTCTGTTGTGGTGTTCTAGGTGATATGATTTAGGATAGACTGCTATTCTCTGACAAGTGATTCTTGAATTCATTATCAAGATATTCACCTTTTCGATTTGATCGAAGAGTTTTTAATGACTTACCTAATTATTTTTCAGCTTTTGCTTTGAATTCTTTGAACTTTTCAAATGTTTCAGATTTTCTTTGTATTAGGTATATGTATATATATCATGAATAATCGTCAATAAATGTAACAAAGTATTCATAACCGCCTCTTACTTGTATATTTAATAGACCACATACATCGCTATGCATAAACTCAAACGGTTCTTTGGCCCTTTTACCTTTTGCTGAGAAATGTCTCTTAGTCATTTTTCCTTCTAGACAAGATTCACAAATTGGTAGAGTACTAACTTTTAGCTCTCTTAAGAGATCATACTTAAGAGGTCGGTTTATCCTATCTAGATTGATATGCCCTAATCTAAGATATCAAAGATATATATTTTCGTCATAAGAAACTTTTTTCTTTTTAGATTTAGGATGTTCTACTTTAAATATTTCAGTATTAAGTAGTGATTGTTTGTCCAGCCTTAACATAAAAAGTCTATTCTCTATTTTTTTAGAACAAATGTTTAAACTATTTCTAAAAATAATAATCTCATTATTAAGAAAAGAAACACTAAATATTTGTTCAAATAGTCTTGAAATAGAAATCAAATTCCTAAGAAAATTTGAATAAAATAAACATTGGTCAATAACAAAACTTTATTTCTAAAATGAAGACGAATGACTCTTATTACTTTTGCCGAAATTAAAGCTCCATTGCCTACTCTCATCATGAATTCCCTATCAGCAAGCTCTCTTGAAGAACTAAGCATCTGAAAAGAAGAATAAATATGATTAGTAGCTTCTGAATCAACTATTTAGGGAGATATATCAAATAAATCTTCTTTCACTAAATAAGTTTCTAAAACAACTAAATCATATTTACTTTTCTTCTTTTCTTTCAATTCAGAGAGATATTTGTTACAGTTTATCTTCTAATGCTCTTCAGCTCCATAGTGAAAACATTTTCCCTTAGGTTTTTTATTCTTGGAATTGTTCTTCTTGGTCTTTTTAGGCGTAGACCCAGAGGAATCCTTCCTCTTCTTTTTCTTGTTTTTAATAAAGGTAGAGACATTTTCTTCTATAAAATTTACTTCAACAACAGTTGCTAAACCATATTTACCTTTATCTTTTGATATTGATTCGAAGGTTTACAATTCATTGAGCAGTTGAGTCATTGTATAATTCTACTTGTTCATAATATAGTTGCTCTTGAATTGAAGAAAATCAGGTAAGAACGATTCTAGAATCATACTTACTTGGGTGCGGTCATTGATCATTACCTCATGAACTTCAGCTTCTCCAAAGTAATTGATCATGTTTAAAACAGATCTCTCATTAGAGTTCCTCTCTTCATCTTCGTATTTATAGCCTTTTTAATAGAGTCATAACGAGATGATCAGATTGATGCCCAAACATAGCTTAGAATGACTCCACTATCTCATAAGCAGTCTTTATATTTTCGTGCTTAGCTCTAAGTACATCGATCATGCCTGCTAACATGTAGCAGTGAGCTTTATTGTTAGCATAAGTCTACTTTTTTATAGATTTTTTATGTAATACGAGTAGCATTAGTAGCAGGTTGTGGAGGACATTCCTCCATAAGCACAAATTAAGTATGATGTCCATATTACTTTTCTACTTGATAAAATTATCTCAAGTTAATTTTTTGTTTGCAAGTAAAGCGATAATAGAATTCGAGATTGACATGTTTACTGAAAATAAATAAAATAACATTCAACATATTTGAAAATAAATATCACAAAAAATTCAAAATAGTAAATGTGATGCATGATGCAAGTAAGTAAACATATAAACTTAATTACTAATTCTACAGTAATTCAATTTTCTCTAATTAAGTGTCGTCGTAGGATAGGTCACATAACTATTAATTGGAATGAGATATTCTCAATTAATAAATAAAACATCAAAATATCTCATATTTTCGTTTATTTATTAACTACTGTTTTATGGTCAGGATACTATTAATAATTTAATTGTATCCTTATGAGTGTGACCCATTATTTCATATTTTAACAACTTAACTCAAAATTGCTACTGTATGATAGGTCAATTTTGAAATACATTCTAAAATCCGTTCTCTTGGAAATTAAGCCTTGTTATTAATTTAAATGGACACCCTTTGTAGGGAGGACGAAATCTAGCAGTGCTTAATAAATAATGGAGATCGTAGGATATATTGTCATACACCCCTCTCCCACTCATTATTTTAAAATCTTATGTGTTTTACTAATAAATATCAATATTTTATTTAACCTAGTTATTGTATCTAATATAATTTTCTAAGTTAATCTATTAGTCCAATCTTATTGGTCCTAAATAAACTACTATATTTTCTAAAAATCTAAATTTATTTTTATAGGAATGATTTGACTAATTTAATTAGTAAGGATAGCCTAAATCAAATAAGTGTGATATTACCAAAATTATTAACTATTAAACTTAAATCACATTATTCAATTTTTTATTCTTATTTAATTATTTAATCTAATTAAATTAGTTATATTCTAACTAAACTATTTTAGCATGAATATAACATGTATATATGACATTCATAAATGATTGAGTAGGTATAATGAATGACATGTTATAATACATGGTCATATTATACATATCACATATAATATAATAATAAAATCAAATAATAATGATATTTGGTCGGGTTTCTTAGGAGATTACAATCCAATAAAATAATAAAATTACAAAGAGTTAAAGGCATGCAGGCCCGAAAGCTATCTTCTGGTCTTCTTGGGTTTCCTTTCTTCATTGGGTATTTTTACAAATCAGATTTGTAAAAAATAATATTTTTGTAAATACTTTACAAAACTAGCCTAACTCATATAATTATTTAAATAATCATTTGGGTCTAGACTATTTTATTAATATTTATATTATATATACATCTTACGATTTATATAATAAAAAAAAACGTTTAAGCTATATAATATTTATATTTTATATATATAGCACTAATCCAGTAAGTATTTTTTTTATCTATACATAGGTATCATTTTGGCGAATGAAAATTTTTTTTTGCATATTTTTTTATATTAAAAATTAAGAGAGACAAATAACATTAACGATGCACTTCTTTTTATACACTTCATTATAACCGTTAGATCACTATTACATGATAATCTAACGGCAAAAAAAAATACCTACATATAGGTAAAAAAAAATACCTACTGGATTGGCAACCATTTATACATATATATAACTTTTATAGATATAACAAATATATATTATATAAAAAAACATTTTTTATATAAAAAATGTATATATTAATTTTTATATATATAACATATAATATATATATATATTATATTTTATAAAAAAAAAATTGTGAGTTCTTTAAGGCGTCAGGTTGGTTTCAAGCGAAAATATTTCCATCATCTTATTTGTACATTATAAGGAAAAAGAAAAAAAATACAACAAAATCTATACCTAAAATTAGGATTTACATATTTTGATCTAATCAAAATAAATTATAAAAATTAAAACTTAAGGAATCATATAATTAACGACCAAATATCAACTATATATCCATCATATGATAACTCATCCATTCATCATCAAATACATATAAAAAAAATAATGCAATATCCACTCATGCATACAAATAATTAATACTATATACTAATATAATAGCTCTGGTACCAATTATTGGATTTAAAAATGATTTTGCAGTAGAAGATTGGCTTAGGAATATTCAAAAAAATTTCTCAAAATAATTGACTATATGAGTGCATAGTATTAATTCATAGTAAATGGGAACATACAAAGAGAATAGATTTAATACTTCTTGTAACCTATCAGCGGATCTTAGCTTTTTTATCTTCTAAATCACGATCTTCCAATCCAAGCTTCAAGCACAACTAGGTGAATATATATGCATTGCATATAATTTCTTTAAACTCACACTTTAAGCCCTTGTAATATTTTTAACACATGAGATTGTAAGAATTTTTTCTATCGAGAATAGAAAGACCCTCTTCTTTTTTCTTTCTAATTTATGGGGGCTCTATGGAAAAATAATACGTAGTATCTGTCTTTTCTACTAGGGTTTCCTTTATATATATTTTAAACTATTTAATAAATAAATAAATTAATATAATATATATATATATCTAAATATTAAACTTTAGTCAGTTTCCTAATTTCTGTTTATCTAATTATGTGAAAACTAGATATTTTTAAATTCAAAATTTAAATAACTTAAAAAACTTATCTCTCCATAAATTTAAATTAATTAATTATTTAATAACAATTACTAATTATATATAGATAAACTATTTATCTATACGAAGTGTACAGTAACAGAAATAATGTAATATCCAGTACAATGTTTGTACGAGGTGAAATTAAGGATCTATGGACCTGGAATTAAAGCTCCAATAAATTATGACAATTAATTAAACTCTTTACTTAGTTTGTCTAATTTGTTAATTCTAGTATTACTCCACTAAAAATCTGAAATTGCACTCTTGAAGTTACATAATTAATTTACTCAGAAAACAGTGAGCAGTCCATCGATTTAATCATTACATGTAGTTCAATTCTCCACAAACAATTCATAATTAGAGCTAAGTTATATCTATTTACCTCTCCAATTATATCTTTATATTTGTGTACTATTGATTCTCTAATGAACAATTAATTTATAAATTTATTACAAATTAAGTACTCAAACTGTTCAAGTCTTAAATCAATATACAAGGGAATCATCATTCTAGTATCCTAATGAAAGAAATAAATTTTGTTTCTACATTATCAGTTATTTATCTCATCATGCTCCCAAAATATAAGTATTTTGATCTGTTTAAAAAACAAACTTGTAATAAGTATGTTAAAGAACATAATGTTATAAATAGGAGTCTATAACTATTCAGAATTAAAATTGATCTACATATGATCATTTAGTAACATTATTTGAACTTTCAATAGTTAACAGAATTTATGTGAGATTTAAATCATGTCTGGTCCAGTCCTATATAATCGAATTATATAAATTACCTCCATTATGACATCAACACATCAATAGTCTGGATAAGACTATGGACCGTACTAATAATATTTAATTGAACATCCCAAACTTTAATTAATGATTACGGACTATATTTAGTTTATTATCCATAAATTTAATCCTCATATATATAACACTTATATACTAAATTTGTGATCACATAAATAAACTAGGAATTTTCCGATATTTAAAGATATACCAATTATGCACAAATTCAAAAAGAAAAATATCATTTTATTAATTCATCAGAGATCCAAAATATTCATGTTTTTAGGGCATAAACCCTAACATTCGTATCCAACAAAATGAATAAATGATGCATTATATCAAATTCTTAATTTAAAATTTTGATAAAATTTTAAAAAATTGATTGAATAGTTTCAAATTACTATGTATTCAATTTATTTATCATATATGAATCAAGACATCAGAATTAAATATGTGATTTGAACTCATCTTAATCTTAAGAAGTATGCTCTCGTGTGTTTCGACGTCTAGACACTCCAGTAAAATACCTCACATTTTAATAATATTATAAAGCATAGTGAAGACACATGCCAAACTGTTGAAGTAAAGAATAGTGAGCATTTGTTAATGCATGATTACCCGTTCAAAGGGTGGTTTGACGCATTGTTGCCACAGCCACACACAACATTGATTTGTTGATGTGAAACCGTATGAAGATTTAGTGATTTGAGTTTATAAGAAACCTATTCACTATTGTAATTCACAGCTAATTGAGCTTGATTTCAGCCTTTACTTTAATTTGTTGTCTTTGTGATGACTACATTATGTGACTAAGTTAGGTTCAACTACCTGTTTGATATACTTGCCGTAATTCCTTCCAAATTTAAGGACCGGGTCATTGACTCGTTAGAGTTGAGAGTCAAAGCCAGAGCACGGAAGGAATGTTAGCAATAATTGTAAAGAAATTTATGCAACTCATAAATGTGATTTAGTTGGTTAAAACGCGAAATCAATAAATTTAAACTAAAGTATAATTCAACAACCTGATTGACTAGTTTAGTATCTTAGTAATTAACCTTAGTTCTCATCTAGTGACCTTGTTTTTTGCTCTTCGGATACTTGATTATTGTGTACCTTAATTGCTAAATGTGTTCCTATCTAGTGGCCCTAGCTCTTATTATTGCTGTTCGGGCACTCGGGTGTTACTTTACTTGCATTAGAGATGAGTATTAAAAATAATATGTACCTTGTAATAATGAATATTTTTAACTGTCTTTAGATACTTAAAATACTATTGATTCTATTATGATTCAATTAGTATTTGAGAAAATGAAGAATGAAGCACGCCAGTTGGACAATTCAATGGTCCTCCAACTCGACCTAGTGTTTTATTGAATGATTTGCATCATCCACCAGTTGTTTCTTGTCTTTTCACGGTTCAAATTAGGAGCATTGGCAATAGAAAATATTTTTCTTTTAAGAAAAACCCCAAGTGAAAGCCAACACTTCTTTTATTTTCAACAGGCACTTCTTTTATTTTCAACAGGCTCTTAGCAAAAAAGCCTTTATAGAAAAACACCATTAGAAAAGTCATACCTCTTAGAAATGTGTAAAATATCTTTTCTAAGTTATAACTCCACAAACCAAATTATAACCTAAAAGGTCAATTTTACAAAGAGTTTCAAAAGTGGGTCATTAACTAAAAGACGTTTTTAAAGGGTTAAGTTTTCCGAATTCCCTTACCGTGTTCCATTATGCAAACCACGTTATTTATACTTCTTATTCCTGTTGTTCATCGCTCTTGAATCCAATCTCTTCTCTTTTATTGAAAGCATTGATTATTATTATTGGTTTCCTCACAGATCAAAGTCAAACTTGATACTATTCTTCTCTAGCAATACTTCTAGGCATCATTGCTAGTTAACACTATGACGTATCAATTTATTATTAGGTGATTTTAATTAATAAAATACGTCTCATTTGAGTCATCTAAAGTGTAACTATAATTAAGTATAATTATAATTAATCAATAATAGACATATCATGTAGTGTTAAATATCGTATAATATCGGTGTCCTAAAGCATTACTCCTTTCAAAATTTTGTCCAATGAGAGATTTTTCTGTTGGGGGGACGGGGGGTGTTTAGCTAGCTCATGCTCAATTATTCTAGTAATTTACAAAGTTCTATGATGAAAGCAGAGCATGCTTGAAAGTTGAAGGCAGCAGCAAATATCTATGCAGACCCTTGTGCATGAAGGTATGGGAGTATAAGCTCTTTCAAAAGGTAGCCGAAAAGGCAAAACCCATGCGCAATTGTTCATATTCTCTACATTTAAATACCAAAATACACCAACCATTAGTCTACTATTACCCACTAATCATTTGATAATAGTCAATAAGGGCCCAAGAAAAAGCTAACCACAAGAGTCAAGAAATATAGGTTCTAACCCAGGACGAGAACCAGCATCAACCAACACCTACCACCACTAGTTATGATACATATAACCAAATAAATCATATTATGTACCAAAATCTAAAAAAGGAAATTTTCTTGCTCCAGCCACTAAATAATCATGAAAATCTCAATAAAGGAACCCCAATCTCATATTATACATTTCAGAATGAGAATACAAGAATTGTGCGTACTCTTTTTTTTTTTTTTTCCATTTTCCCTTTGGAAAGGGTCCAACAACTAGACCCCATAACGGGTCCACCAATCAATCTTTTAATCTCAGGAGGCGGGTCGGTTTACTTTAGAAAGACACCCACTCTTAAAACTCTCCACCACTACAATCTACATTGAGTACAGAAAACTATACTCAAAAAAGGAAAAATAATAATAATAATAATAATAAACAGAAGAAAAGAGCCAGAGGCAGACAAAGAGCTTTGATTATCTTTTTTATGGGGTTTCCATCAGAAGGTAGCCCACCATCCACAGTCCCACACTCAAGTGTCTCAAGACCAGGATGAAATGACAAAAAGGGTAAAAAGGATAATGGAAAGCATTTGGGAATCTCACCAAAAAAAAAGGGGGGGTAAGACTATGGGGAAGACATACAGAAATAGTTTGCCCTGAATACCTAATTTTGAAATCAAAAGATTCACACCTGATTCTAGTTTGACCTTATGAGCCTTTTTTCTTAAACCTCCCACACTTTCCTTTTTTCCTTTGGCTCCATGGCATTGTAGAAAGGTTGAGTACTAGAGGCCATAATGCTTGTCCTCTGGCAGACAAAGTATCCCACTAAAGATCTTCCATCTTTTTACACTTCTCGTCCTCTTCACCCAGTTCCCTCACCTCTTTCTCCTATCTCCACTTACAAAAGTAAAAGTTGGTATATAACATCTTTTTCACTTTTTTTTTTCCTCCTATTTTTCCAATTCAATATATCTCTTTCCCTGCATTTTAGAAAAAAATATGTTAATAACAATCTTAGGACAGATGAATCAATGTATGCAGCTAAGGAAAGCAATGCTAGAAAAAATGAGCCCATGTTTACACTTTCTCTTCTTTCCAAATAACTGAACAGCCTGAAATTGCTTTTATTTTTAAACTGCTATCTTTCATTTAACTCTTTCCCTGTTGTTTTATCCCCCTTTTTGTCAGTTAAAGTAATGTCACATTTGTTGCATCTTTATTTTATGACTATAGTTTCAAGCATTTTGACTAGATTCTTCATCACCATTTAGCGACCACCCNAATGAGATATGGCTTGTTACAGTTAACTAGTTCAGATTTTTATCAAAACTTTACATGACATAAATTACAATTAATCCACTGAATGTGACCCCACTATGAAACATCTTTTTCTCTTTACTTTACTACATCAACATGTGTGAGATCTTCATTTCCAAAAAAAAAAAAAAACGTTTGAGATCTGAATGGGGGTATATCAATGAAGAACATTCATGTGGACGATGATGAGACAAGTGTACAAGAATTAAGGCTCAATTGAGCAAGTCAAGAAATAAGGAATGAAATTGATGCTCCAGGGCAAATGGGGCATCTAAGTAATTTCAAAAGAACAAGAATGGTCTCGACCCAATTTCCTAATTTAGCCTTTGGCCAACTGGCATCTCTGATTTTGTAGGTCAAAAGAATAAGCTCACACTGAGCTTTGAGACATACACAACCACAGGAGAAACTTTTTTTTTTTTTTTTTTTAATATTTCCGGACTACGGAAATACGCTTTAGGTACCACAATGATTTGGCTTACTATAGAATGACTAAAACACCCTTTTATGCCATTCCCTTTCTATCATTCAAAATGACCAAAATGTCCTTAGACTAAAACAGAATTGTGTCGGTAGGCCGACAACCGCTGGGCCATGGTCCATGGCAAATCATCTATTCCCCTCATTTTTTCTTTTTCTTTCTGTTAAACAAGAACAAATTGGTTGTTACCAAGGCGATAACCTTCAAATCAGTAGGGAAAATGACAAGACCAGCCCACGGACTAACAGGAACTGAAAATTCTACTAACTTCAAAAGCCTCTCTATTAATTGAGTTGAGGCCACCAAGTTCCAATATAATTTTATACTGTGAAAATCTTACTTCCACGAAATTTCAGACAAGAAAATAATATGTACACGGTATAAATGAGTTATAATGCTAAAAATTGGGCATTCAAGGTTGTCATCAGTACACGAGACTCCCCACTTGGTACAAATGTAGTACGGTAATGTTAAAAGTAGTGGACCATAGGCCAAAAGTAGAGTCTTTTCTTTGTTGAATATATGATTCCAGTTTGTATAAATAATTATGCTAGGAACACCTACAAGAAACTAAAAATTTCTTTTGTGGATAAAATATGCAAGTTTTTAATTTTACTTTAATATATAACTAAGACTCTTAAAGCATATGCCAACATATTCTCTTTGCGAACCCACATAACAAAACAAGTTGATATGAAGTTTAGAACATAAAATAAGTGAACAATACTAACCTTCACCTCTTCATGTTGTTTTAAACTTTGTTGGTTTGTTTTGTTCTCTAGGTTGCTTTGGGTGTAGCTTGCTTGAAAGCAACAGTGGGAGCTATCCTGCAACTCCTCCTCTGATGCTCCAGCACTAGCTCCCCAGCAAACCAGTCAAGCTTCTCGAAATTGCTCTGTTCATCGATCCTCTTACCGCCAAAGAGGACTGATTCCACATTCTTCTGTTTTAGCATTTCTTCTGCTAATCCAAGCAGCATATTTACATTGCTAGGACTTGAGTCCGTATCAACATTTGGCCCGCACCGCCCCAAGCTCGACCCATTAGCCTGAGGAGACCAAAGTTAATTAGCAAAATGTTGACCATATATACACGCTTTAAAGTGAAAAGGGAAAATCCTAATAGCTTTGTTAACCCATTGTACTAGGTCTAGCGTAAAATATCAAGAAAGCAATTGAAAAAGAAAACCAAAAAGAGAAAATCAACAAATAATGAATGTATTTAAAGAACACACAAAGTCCATAATCTACCTCGACTTAATGGAGCCTGCAAACTAGGTCCCAGGAACTATTAAAGTAGTATTAATATCATATAACCAAAACGAGTATGTCAACATGGAAACCAATTACGACTAAGAATAGAAACAGATTTAAATGCATAAGGCACGAACACTGTCATAGCGTCATTCCTAATTATAACTTGGATGCATGATTGGTATTTAGCGAGACATCTCATACTAGCACAACTTAAAAATGAAAATAAAGCCTTGAAACGTGCATGCATCACTTAGAAGGTGTATAAGAACCAAGTCATTGTTCGACTAGTGAGGAGCCAATAAGGCTATTAACAAGCCAACTTATCACATGGTACCTCTCAGAGAATAAAAAAGGTCTCGATTATAGTAAGTTGCTCTGTAAGTATTGGCAGAAACGCTACAAACACCAAATTAATCTCAAATTATTAAGTGATGTGGTAATTGGTAAACCTTCTCAAGTTTACGAGAAGTACGGTTTTCACTTGACCAACTGAGAAAAAACAACCTAATTTGTCACATCAAACTCGTTCACTAAGATCACTTGGTGACTATGTGCTGGCAGAGAAATGTACATTTTTATATGCAAAAAAGTAATGAGAAACGACCATAGCAAGACAAGAGAAGACTAGTCATAGCAAGACTAGAGAAACGACCATAGCAAGACTAGAGAAAACCCAACTTTCCATATATAGATGGCAAGAGCCTAATAATACTAGTTATACTAGAAACAAATTAAATAAAGGTCAAGGTACTTCAGTCCTGACCTGCCAAGTTTTCAGCACATGAAGTATACCAGAACAAGTTTGCAATGATAAGGGCGCCAAGAGCAAAGTAGCTAACCTAACTGTGGAAAGTGTGTTCCAGAGTCATCCCCACCAAAGTATAAACATTTGCAAAGGTGACCACCTCAAGCATATATACACGCCAGGAGTCCAGCTAGCAAAAATTGCAGGACCAGATACCATTCCACAATAATAAACACTTTTGTCTTATTCGGTTGAAATTATAAAAAGTAGAGATTAGAGAAGTTGATAGCTTTTTAAAGAAACTGAAATGGGAAAGTCTTAATTCTAAAGTTTTGATTAAAGGGTCAAAAACAAGTGAAGTAGGTGGGAAATAAGAAGAATCCACTGCCCACCAAAAATTTTGCAAAACAGAGGAAACTGACTTTGAAGAACACTTTTTCAAACCATGTTAGGCCTAGTTGGTCCAGAAGCAGTAATCCTCAAATGGCTGATATTAATAATCAAACTTTTGGGGGAAACCAAACCAAAATTCTTTCTTGGTCCCAAACAGAAAATTTTCTGAGTTTTCAAACCCCAAACAAACCATCACCACGTGGAATCCAACAGCCCCAAAACACCACAGACATAGGTCCCCATTTGGTTCCCATTGGTCACAATTCCACAAAAGCAACCCATAGAGGTTCCCAAAGCCAAAGGGTTCTCTTTTTTAACGTTACCACCAGTCCCTCTCTCTCCACTCACCCCCCACACCCGACATTTAATTGCATCAACCCAAAACTCAGGCGCAAGTTAGCTATCCAAATATGGGTGTATCTAACTATCCAGTATCTACATACATTGTCATGCATGAAAATCTACATTGCCCCTTGCAAAAGACAAAATTGTTTGACCATTCCCAGCTGGCCAACCGTGTCTCATGCACAATAATCAGAAACAACATAACCAAGACCAAGACCAACAAGGAAAAGGGTTTAATGCATTCTTCGTACAGTCTCGTATCTTAATTCATGTCGAACTAATTAATTGATGCTACTACTAAAACCTTAACCATAAGAATTTGACGCCAAAATTAGACAGAGAATTTACCTGAATGCGGATGTAATTACTGCTTCGGGATTGACCAAAGGCCATAGAGACGGCCTGGTCCACCAAGTCGGCAGAGCCGTCGCTGGCGATGCGGGCAGTCGGCCGGGCCCAATCCTTGGCCTTCCACTTCTTGACCTGTTCATTCTCAAAGCTGACTTCCAAGAGCTGACCCGTTCCAATGGAGAGGACCAAGAGGTCCTCCACACCTCGCACGAACGGGAACTCCTGCTTGTTGTGCAGCACGTGCGTAATGGCCGCCGCCGTGGGGTTGCTCATGGCCAACCCCCCGTCAACCGCCAGACACCGGGTTTGGCCATCCACGGACCTCATTTGAACCGGTTCGAACCGACCCGGTTCGGCCGAGGTCGCCCGGCACACCTCCCAGAGCTGGAAGTCAAAGCTGTCCGTCTCGAGCGCGTCGGCGCGTGAGAACAAAAACGGCGCCGTACTGGACAGGTCGTAGCAAGGAATCAAAACCGGCTTCAACGTGTCCTTCAACGTAAGGCTCCGACCTTTCTCGACAAAAACCTCTTTCATCGATTTCTCCAACCCGACAGTGGCTGACCCGGTCGAGCCACCGGCGCCGCCTTTGATGATTCGCCGGAGAACCTTCCCGCCGGAGCTCGAGGAGGATGACGAGCGGTAGAATCTCTTCCCCTGCTCGGCCAAAAACCTCCACGTGTCATCGGCTTTGGAAATCGGACGGCTGTGGTCTCTAGTAGCAAAAAGCATAGCCGTGAAAATGCCTCCGACGCCGGCGCCGGCGGCGACGTCGAAGTAGTCGGCTATTCTGGCATCTGGGTTCCCGGATTTGGCCTTGAGCGCGTGCTCTAGATACGCCAGAGCTTTCCCGGAGAGGATCCCTCTCATGCCACCGCCATCGATGCTGAGTATGCAGATTTTGCCCCTCTGGTTCTTGATGGCCGAGACCCCGTTATCAGGGCCGAGATTGTTATGCGGTAGAGCTTCGAGTTTGGGGTTGTCCGTGGCAGTTACGTCGGCCGGAGCGATCTGCTTGGGGAGCCAGAGCTTCTGATCATCGTAGCCGAAGAGGAACTTGCTCTCCAGTATCGAGAATATCTCGTAGCTCAGCTTATCGGTGTCGATACTCGGTTCATGCATTTCGGATTGATTGGTAGCCATGAAAATGGTCCTTCTATTCCTCTTTTTCTTCTTCTAATTCTAAGCTTCGATCACTTACTTGAAGGCCCACCTTGCGACAATCTCTGCAAACCAATCCTTTCGTCCGTACAAATCACTTCTAATCCTCCATGAGTACAGATAGCTTTATACTAATCTTTTTCAATTCTAATAAAAGAAAGGGATTAGACTGGAGTACCTTGTATTTAACGTCCGTTAATACATTCATATACCAAAATTGATATATGAAAAAATATATATATATATATGGCTCCAACTCTGAAACTGAACTCGTATGGATTAAATTAAAGAGTTTCACAAAATCTCCAATTCAAAACTCAGTAACAATCCTAAACACAGGATACCCTTTAAACCACTCACTCTTTCACTCGTGCCCTTTTTCTCAGAAAAACTTTCCTCCTTCCCAAACACCCAATTCCCTAACAACCCAGTTCAGAAAAAGGATCAAAAGACGATCCCTTTTGAGTTTCGGGCCAACCCAAACCAAGACCAACCCTTTTGCCGGTTACTCCCCCTCTGGTTTCTCTTCTTCTTCTTCTTCTTCTTCTTCTTCTTCTGGTTTTTAACAGGGGGAAACCCCAAGAAGCCAAAACCCAGAGAAACACACACAAATGTGAGAAAGGTTACAACTTTCAACCCAACCAAGCGGCGCCAAAAATCCCAAAAGGCAAAAAGAGCCAAAATGAGTATAGGAAGGAAGGAAAGAAAGAAAAAAAACGAAAAAACAAGAAACAGGAGGACCAGGAATATATCACAGAGGTTCAGAGCGTGTCTGTCTTATATATAAGCCCTTTTGTGTGTTAAAATATAACATTGAAAAAAAAAATTATTACATTTTCTCCAATTCAAGGAACAAAATTTTTTTATTAAATAATTTTCTGATTGTTTTTATAATTTTCTCCTAAGTAATATAAAGTGTCTCAATAAGTCCCAAATTAGTGTGAATTTCAATATACCCTTGAATTACTAAATTGTCACCCTAGATTTATGCAACCGTACAAGTATTTACGCCAGCCAAATAATAATTATAAAGACATACAAAATATACATCCAAGATATACATATAATTATGTATCATTAATTTTAATCACTTATACTTTTTGAAATAGGACCTTATTATTATGTATGTGAGTAGCTAAAAGTACGTATTAGTGTATATATGCTGTGAACATATTATCTGCATTTTCAGCATTACTCTTGCAACAATTTTACTAGTTTCATTCTAAATACTTGTAT
The DNA here is from genome assembly GCA_002914805.1 of Parasponia andersonii. Taxonomy (NCBI): domain Eukaryota; kingdom Viridiplantae; phylum Streptophyta; class Magnoliopsida; order Rosales; family Cannabaceae; genus Trema; species Trema andersonii. Next base: position 56,827 of record JXTB01000681.1, read on the forward strand.
CCAGAAAACACACTTAAAAATATGAAAATTTTTTGGCATATTTGCTTGCCTGACAGAAATTGTTTTTAGTGGTTTTGGAGACAGTTAAATTGACACTAGGCTACATTCCATATAATTATAATTTTGAGGCAGACATAAAATAAGGGATATAATGCCTTTTAATGTCACACTTTATTCTAAAATAATTAACTTTGTCACTTTTTACCTCGAAATTAACAAAAATAGTCTCATTCAAGCATTCAGCAGTTAATTTATCCTAAAATTATATCCCCACTTTTTTATTATGAAATTTTAATGGGGGTACGGTATCGGACTCATCGATTAAACCGTTATGGCTAAACATCACCGACGGTTGAGACGGGTTAATTTCTTCGGTTCATTTTAATCGGACGGTCAGAAATCGCCCGCGCGATGTTTGTCCGCAATCAACGGTCAAGTTTAGGAAAAGGGCTTTTTAAAAAAAATTATATTTTGGTGATTTGTTTTCTTTGTTCGCGCGCTTGTCGTTAACGCGTGGGGCCCTCTAATTGGCCAACCATAGTCGGTGAGAAAACTGGGTACGCACTATAGAAGAATTCTCTCTCTCCCCGTCTCCCTCCTAGAGTTAAAAAATTAAATATATTCTTCTGAGACGAATTTGCCCCTTCGAATCAACAATAAGACATATCAGTTTATTTCCAGCAAATTAAAATTATATTTCAACTAAGATTTACAGAAAACCTAACTTAACCACTGAAAATCTGGCCTAGCTTTAACGTAGTTATTTTGGAAATTGGAAGTCACAAATTCGAATCTGGATAATTCTTCTGGGAGTCTTAAATGTGAAGGTATCTATTTACTAGTCTAGTTAACTAGTGTCCAGTCCTCTACTCTTAGTGTACTGTTCTTGCTGGTTGTTCGGATGAGTTTCATGTGACTTGCTAGTTGTTTGGATGAGGTTCATGTGACTCACTTCGCGGTTCGATGGTGACGACCGGTCGATAGAGTCTTGGAGAACATTTTTGAACGGAGTTAGAATTCCTATGATCACACCTAAAAAAAATAGCCACACTAGTCGCTCTTTTCTCATCTTTCCGATATCAAAAATATATATATAACTCAACTTATTAATTAAATTATCTAATAATCACCTACACCTTATTGCGTTCCTCTTACAAATTAGCTCTTTCGAATTAGAATAAAGTTTTTTGGATTAGAAAGTGTGGCCCGTTTCAATCTGCTCTGCGAGGTGTGATAGATATTAACTGGTATGTTGTGGGTCAAAATTAAGGACGAACGAGAACATAATTATAATTTTAGAAAAATTTAGTGGATATATGTTTCATTGGATAAAATAAAAATAAAAAATTATTATATGTAACTGGATAACATGGTGGGAGTTGACTCTCTAATCACGGTTTTCGTTCGTCATGGTAATAATTTTTTTTTTTACTATTGCTAAGTGAAATTTGTTGTTGTAAGAATACTATATGAATTTTCATATCATTTTTTTTTTTAAGGAAACGTATCAAATTATTTCAATCCATTACATCTTTACCAAATCTAGAATGTATAGAAGAAAGAAACACTGCCCAAAGAAAAGGAAAGAAACAACTCAATGAAGTTCATAAAACCTGGGAATAAGGGAGTATTTTAACTCCCTACTATTTTTTCAATTTTTTAATAATATTATTATTTCTTTTATATGTAAAAAAAAAATGGGGATTCCAATCATTTTGTAAAGACTTAATCATATTCGTGTAATATGTGCAACCCACTGAGTTCCTACTAAATTCATAATATAAGGTTATAAGGTATAATACAGTATATA
>JXTB01000681.1:58725-83582 GCA_002914805.1 Parasponia andersonii
TATTAATGATGCACGTCTTTTCATACATTTCATTATAATCAACGGCTAAAAAAAAAATACCTACCCGTAGATAAAAAGAAAAAAACCTACTATATTGTAGATTGGTGGCTATATATATATATATATATATAGGCACCAATCCAGTAGGTATTTTTTTTTTTTACCTATGTATAGGTATCAATTTGACCAATGAATTAGTATGCATATTTTTTTATTGTAAAAAGTAAGAGAGAGAAAGAGTATTAATAATGCACGTCTTTTCATGTACTTCATTATAGTCATTTGATCACCATTAGATGGTGATCTAACGACTAAAAAAAAATACCTACCCATAGATAAAGAAAAAAAATACCTATTGAATTGGCAACATATATATATATATATATAGAAAGTCTGATTATTCTTTAATGAACTTTTCTAAAGACAAAATATCATATTAATCCTCTTTTTTACTCAAATATATATATATATATATATTAATTATGGGATTTCATAAGAAGAATAGTGTACCATAACTGAATTATTGAAACTGCCAAATGAGTCCCTTAGAAAATTGGTATATGGCCATCAAAATGATTGAAATTTCATCAAAAACTTTGCATATGCAAAGAAACCTAATTGGGGTGCTTTAATTTATAATAAATTCCTATCTTAATTGAGTTTGTCCTATGCACCTTCACTCACTTTTATGATTTTTATTCGCCTATGCATTCATTGGATAATTTCTTTTTTGTATTTATACGCCTATGTGTTGCGTCACTGACCATCAATCTTCAATTAATACTTATCCAATACGCTGTCTCGCTATGCTGAACATGAAATATTACTTTCTAAAAAAATAATCAAAAAAATGATACACCACCATCGAGTTAAACTGTAATAATGTACTATATTCCAGTGCATTAGCTAGTTATGTTATTCCTCTTTTTTTTTTTTTTTTGGTTATGTAAATGCATTTATTATTACATATCCACCCTCCTCAACCATTCAAAAGACATTCCCCATTGAAACTACGTGCCTTTTATATATAATATTACAATGACAAAGAGAAGATACTCTTCGACATTGCATTAAGTTTTCACTGAAAAACATAACACAAAAAGTACAATAAGGTTCACGTAAGAATTTATCCTTTTTCTTGATGCTATATATGAGAATAAGGTTCACGTAAGAATTTATCCTTTTTCTTGATGCTATATATGAGAAAAGAAACATTATACTATATTTTTCGTTTACTAGTATTTATTAAAACAAATATATAATTTGTTTTTGTTATAGATATACACGAGCTAGTACAAAAATAAGTGTAATTATTTAATTATAACCATTATATTGAAATTTAAATGTCAAAATTAATTTCTTCTTCTCGTTCAAAAGAAAACAATCCGTTTCCATTGATAGAAGACAAAAAAAAAAAAAATCTTATTTTACTAGTTCCTTATATATATATTTATGTGGACACCAAGTAAGAATTTTCTTTTTAATTATGCATAAATATCAATTTGGCTAATGAGAATTTATTATGTATATTTTTTATAATAAAAAATAATTAAAAAAATAGTATTAATAATGCACGTCTTTTCATGTATCTCATTATAGCTGTTAAATCATTATTAGATAATTATTCAATGATTAAAAAAATACCTATACATATATGAAAAAAAATACCTATTGAATTGGCAACTCTATATAATATATATATATATGCATATGTTATATAACTGTTATATTGAAATCAAACAAGGGCTAGAGTATATATTCTGAAAGCTTTATTATAATCCTACATTGCTTTAAGCTTCTCATATTTTTTTTCTCTCAAGTAAAAGGCTAATATGATTGAAAGTAAAACTGTAAAAATAATATTTAGATACCTTAAAACTAAAGAGCTCTCGAATTTAAGCAGACCAAAAGTAGCTTCTAAAAAATTATTTAAAATACTTGAAAAGAATATTTTCAGACTGGATGCATACATATATATATATATATATATTCATATACATATACTTATAGTCCTTTTATTCGGTATAAAACAGTTTTTTTCCACCCCTAGCTAACGTGTCAAAATATATGGCCTCTACGTACTTTATCTTGATTTTGGAACTGTTTCTATTAGTGGTATAGAAAGGAGTTTTTCCAACCCAATTGACTAAACTAGTACGTAAGTATATCAATAACAAAATAAATGGCTTTTAACTTATAAATGTCCTTTGCTTATATATGACAAAGCCATAAAGTATATCCATAACCTTTTCTCCTCGAGTTTGTAAGTACTTAATAATTTTAAAAACAAATTAACGTATTATTCAAAATTGTTTGAGAACCAACTTGTTTGTTTCTTCTAAAAAGAACTCTTCAATGACAAGAAATTAAGATGTTATCCTCAAACTTAATTGTTTGTTTCTTTCGGTAGTGGGATGAAACATGAAAGAGAAACTCTAGTCCTTAGGTCCATTCTTGTGTAGACTACCCTATCGTAGAGTTGTAATTAACCTTTAAGAAATAAAGGAAAAGAAAAAGAAAAAAAAAAAAAAAAAAGAGGACCACCACTTTTTCCAAACACACTCAAATGACTCTTTAAAAAAAAAATAAAAAATCAAAGCTCATTATGTGATAAACAAAGTTGTGTAAGAAACACACGGCAATTACGGAGTTAATTGGCTTTCACGTGATAGGCTTATCAGTCTTGGAATTACTCTTACTTGCTTTTGAATTTGACGCTCAAAGTCATTGTGCTTTTCTTTCTTTTCCATAACTTGGGGTTGGGAATGGATTCCAACTTATGATTCTCCACATTGAATGGAGATATAGTAATTTTCTATTTTACAATAATATTTTACGCTTATGATAATTGCAAAACCAATGGAAAACCAAAAGAATTATTAAAAAGAATAGTAATGTTTAATGTGACAAAAATCCGTGTTATAACTTTGTGCTTTCTTGTCATAGTTGGTTTGAATATGGATTAATTAGTCTGTTTCATAATTTCTTCGAAGAAGGGGAATTAAGTGTAGGCATCTCAGTGACTGTTTAGATAAGAAAGGGATATAATATATATATATATAGCTATTTGGATATATATTTTTTATCTATATTATCATTTTGATGAAATAAAATTTATTACATATTTTTTTTATATTAAAAAATAAAAATAAAAATATTAATAATATATATTTTTTCATATATATTATAATCGTTAAATCCTCAGATGATTCAATGAATAAAAAAAATACTTATAAATACCTATATATTTTGAATATAGACCCAATTTTTCGGAACCTCAAAACAAATTTTTGCTTTTCCAAAATGAGCGTTCTCTAATTGAACTATTAAGACTACTTGAAAGAGTACAATGAAAAGACAATTATCCTCTCACTTCCACATTGTTTTGTTGTAATTGGTTCATAGGGCTAATCAAAGGCCAATCCTATCTTTATTCCGCGGAGAAATGAGTCGTCTTGTTTTATAATTCGTGTTTTGAGAAAGTGTGTTTGTGTGAAAGTAACACCAAATTTATATGATGCATGCCATATCTTAACCCAATACATAAAAATGCAAATGTATATTTTATATAATTTTTAAAGGATAATACTATATATCTTAATTAATTTATTAATTTTTTTTATCAATATATATAGTATACAAGTTGTTATTTTCTATTTGGTATATTAAAATTTATTACAAATAAAATAAATATTATCATCAATTAAGTTGTGACAAATCACATATTATATATATTGATATTAAAAACTTGGTACACTATTTAGTACCCCAAATATTATCCTTATTTAAAAGGATTTAACTAATTTACTGTATATTTGGTATGGTGGAATCACTTTTAGCTTGGAATCGTTATATTGTTTGGTTTGGTATTTAAATAGAGGAATAATAGTTCACATGGAATCAAAGTTTTATCAGTTGGTAGGATTTTTTTTTCCATATTTTGAAAACATTACTTTCCCCTTTACCCTACTAGTACATCTAAAAATAAAAATATTTTAGTTAATGTAATATTTATTCCATTCCATTCTACTAAATCAACTAAATAATGATACTTATTCCATTCTATTATACTAAAATAACCAAACATTAATGGAATATCATTTTTATTCTCATTTCAATTCTCGTTACTATTCTTATTTCATTCATATTTCTATTTTATTCAGCTAACCAAACATTATTCTCGGCCTTTTCAACCTATTCAAAATTAAACCGAAATAGAGTTATTAAATGGGAAATTATTACTAAAATATCTTATGTTTTAACAAAGTGTGAAAAAAATCTTATATTTTTGAAAATTCAAAATAAGTACTTTCTATTTAAAAGAAATTATCACTAAAATACCTTTTATTTTAAAAAAAAGTGTAAATAATACCCTTGTATTATTAAAAATTCAAAATAAATATATTGTATTTGAATTATCATATAATTTACTACCTTTGACTAGTTAAATATTTAAAAAATATTAAGTAAAATTAATATTTTATCTCTTATTATATTATTTTAATGTACACACTACACTTAAAAATGAAAGGAGAGAGAATGCATACGGTCTAAAACCTCTAATAAAAAAATATATAAAATTTTCAAAAATTTTTGTCACTTTTGTAGAATTCGAAATTTATGAAAATTTTAGTTTTTCTTTCATTTTCTGGCCATTTATGCTGCAACTGTGAAGAGAAAAGTTTTTTTTTTTCCTGTCACTTTCAAAATTTCCTAAAATTTTAATTTTTTTTTTTTATGGATTTGTCTTGCAATTATGGAAGAAAGAGGAAGTTTTTTTTTTTCTTTTTTAAAAAAAGGTTCTATACCATATGTATTTTTTTCCCTTCATTTTTCAAGTGTAATATGTATCTTAAAATAATATAATAAGAGGTAAAATAATAATTTTACTAATTGTTTTTAAAAATTAAAGGTAACAAATAATATCATGATTCAAATATAAGGTATTTATCTTAAATTTTTATTAATACAAAGGTATTTTTTTCATTTTTTTTAAATAGAAAGTATTTTAGTGATAATTTACCTTAAATAAAGATATTTATTTTAAATTTTCAAAAATACAAAAAATTTTTCACATTTTTTTAAAATAGAAGATATTTTAGTGATAAAATAATTATACATAATTGTTACCAAACACGATCTCTCGTAAGGAAGTTTCTCAATTTCTATCTTATTACTCTACTTCACTCCCGTCATATTTTAAGATACAAGTTAGAGAGGTATGATCAGATACTATAAAATGTCTTTTTGTATGTTGCTTCGTTCTTTCGTTCAACTTGTGTTATATTTTTATGACTCTTCTTTTCTCTTTCAGTACTTTCCAAGACATCGAATTATCCAGTTCTGCCAAGAGACATACATTCAATGTGAAGGTACAATAGTTGCCCACTTTTTTTTTTTTTCACTAGGTAAATCTCTGAATTACCCATAATACAATATAGAAAATATATCCCCCTAAAAAAATTTACATATAATAATAAAATTAAAAACAAAAATCAACCTTTTACACAATTGCTCAACAACATAACAATTTTGGCCACATCAATTTTATTTTGTTTTATTCGCTGACAAAACATCCATGTAATGGGTGCACGTCTGTGAAGTATAATGTGCTTAGGTTCTTGTGAACAGCACTGTATGAGGACTTAGAAATGAGTATTCATTTTAGGAGACAGAAACAAACAGCTATTTATTGAAGTTACAGCAAATACTTGAGACTCATTTATATAGCTATTCGGGGCTTTATGTGGTTGACAACATGAAACTGAATCAAATAATATTACAAATCAAATAATTTAGAAATATATATTACTGCAATTTTTTTAAAAACTCTACAAAGGAAATTTCGTGGCACTTTTGCATTTTAACTCTTTTTTTTTTTTTTTTTCTTTGTTGATTGACTTGTTTGTCCAAAATGTCCCATCAAGTTGCTTTTGGTCATTTTCGCATTTAGTTCTAAGCCATTCCTCTATTTATCCACACGCATGCATGCCATTTTGTTTTGACATCCAAAGATACTGCAGAAAATGCTAAGCCCAATTTGCTTTTGCAACTTCTGTCAAAATTGGTTTCATTCAGACCCAACTTGAATATTGGGCTCTTTCTTTTTCTTTTATTTATTTATTTATTTTTTACTTATAATCCAAGTGGCCTTGTTAGGTAAGGACAAGTTGACATGAAAATATCATTATTATGAGTAATGATATAAATCACTAACTTAATTAACGTGACTTTAGTTGAGAAAAAAAAATCTAAATAGCTTAATGTTGGTGATTATCATGCCAGTGCAGTTCAATTAGTCATTAAAATATGACGACATATAAGACTACATGTTAGTATTACATCAACGTAGTGATTACTCCTAACAAAAATATGATGGTATATGAGTTCACAAATTTATTAACAAAATCTATTGTGTTTGGATTTTGAGTCTAAAGAGATATTTTACAANAACGATATTTGAATAGCATTGATGTTATATATGGAAATTAATAAAAGAGATATCATTTCCATGTAAGACTCATGATTTGGTTATTTGATTCAAAATGGAAAATTTCTATGAAAGTCAAATTGATTTGAAGAAATGAAGAAAGGAGTAATGTGAGAATCTGGACGTTCAAAGAATAAATCATAGTTTGATTCATGGTTTTTCTTCTTAATCTCACTCGCTTTTACAAGGCGCCAAAGGAGATCGCTTATGTGAGCAAGGTGATCATTGTGTGTTGGCATACTCAAGATGTAGGTTTTTATAATTAATATCTACTATATAGAGCGCTTCTATTTTATTCAAGCTACCAAACCGTTTGAACGATTTAGAACAACAATAAATTGCGATATTAAGGCCTAAGAACTCTTGCTCCAAAGAAGCAACTTGTCTACATCATTAGTAATTTAAGTTGCATCTCAGTATTGTGAACCAAAATAGTCTAGCTATATTAAGACAATGCACCATTAACTCAATAAATTTTTTCTATAATTACTCTTGTTGGTATGGACTTTGGTCCTTAAAGCAACGCACACCATATAACTCCAAATTGTAAACTTAAGTTTGATATAAGTATAGTCCGTATAGCTTTAAGATTAGCTATAAATAAATTTTCCACTAAGATTTTATAGGGTATCGATACAATACCTATTAAATCTCCTTAAAAAATGATGTTAGAACGATAGACAATAGTAAATAAAATACTATATTTCTTGAGAAATAAAATATATCTCATCTAATATCTATACAGACATGTTGAAGTAAAATGATTGTTGATTTAGATGAAAGTTTATTTAAGTGAAATTAGGAAGAATATTATGGATAGCAGAGTTTATTGTTGTCTCTAGGTCAATAATTTAGATAAGAAATTGATGGAAGAAATTTTCATTAGATTAATGAATTTATTAGAGTGGATATGAACCTTTAACCTATCTTCTATCATTGTTTTTCTCTTGTTTACTATATGCGTTATTTTAATTCTTGTTTTTATCTCAATTCAATCAAAATGCCCATTCACTAGGATTGATTAGAAATCACTAATATATTAACTTGTTCTATGTAGGTTGGATCCTCTTGCCACTGTACTAATTCACGTGTCATCTTCAGTGTGTATAATACTTTGAGCCCAACCGCAGAATATTTTTATGAGATATTCTGTATGAATATACTTGGAGTGGGTGATTGGTCTTGGCCAGTGATATTGGTTTCATCAACCTTGATCGATGCCATTCGATCGTTCACGTCCTGGGAACAGGTTGCTTCTGGTCAAGTCATGTTCTAGCTCGTCCGGCCACGTAGCTTCTGCCTTCACCGCCCGAACCAAGGTCAGATGGGTGCTAGCCTTGATGGCAAAACGGCAAGTCGTTTTGCACACTGTCTGTCTGCCACGTGTGCCTACATCACTAGTTGGAAAAATTGCCCCCAACAGCTCTAATGAACTATATCAATGTGTAAATCCACACAAATATCATAAAGAAAATTTATAGCGCATATCTTCTGATGATACCAAAATTTCATAAGCATATATCAACTATACGAAAAATAGTTGTGATCTGAAAGACACCGCGTGCACTATATTGTACGATGTCTAATTATGGTACCTGATCTATTTTTTTTTCCAATAATAAAGATAAGAGCTAGTATTAAGATTTCATATCTCACAGAATTGTCTATGGTTTTTTTAAAATCATGCTACAAAAATTGTTAACTTTAATCTGAAAATAATTATAAGAGACAAACTAAGATAAACCTTAATAAATTTTTAAGAACTAATCCAAGTATGTTCTAAAAATTTATCCATTGAACCACAATCAATAGATATAATAATCCTTACGACAACATTTGTCCTATAATGATTCGACCTAAAATTGTCAGTAGTATAACACCATAAGATGATTTATAATTGTAGGCTATAGCTAGTAAAGATTCTTTTATAAATAGCGGTTCTAAAACTCAACTTTTATCATCATAAAGTAGTTTAGTAAATATATTTAGAAGTATCGCAGTTTTATTGGATATATATTTTTTAAATCTCTAGCTATTGTGGTTTTAAATCTCAACTAATAAGTCAATAAAATTGAAGTTAGTTCATAAAACTCAACTAGTAAGTAGTCAAATATCAACCGTCAGTAGACAAAATCTCAATCAATCAGTTGAAAAAACTCAATCAGTTAGTAAACAAACTTCAACCAATTTGGAGAAAATTATGTCTGATTTGAAACTTTATAATCAAAATAGCTAAAAACGGAAGAGCTGAGAAAAAAACAACTAAAGTTAAAAAAATCACCTTTTCAAAGTGGTAGAATATGTTGTAATAGTGTATATTAGTGATTTTTACCGAACTTTGGATCATAGTTTGCAAAATGACTATTTTTTAAATATTGTAAAAAAATGGTTGAATTTTAAAAATTATTTAAAAAATGGTCATTTTTATAATTATTATATCAAAATATATTGATTTATTTTTTTAAAATAATTTATTTATTGAAAAATTGATTTATTTTATAAAAAATAGATCAACTAAAAAAACAACCGATTATCAAAATAAAATTATAAAGCAATTATTTATTAAATAAGTATAAAAAGCTATTTTTTAAATTGATCTTTAAAAAAATTATTTCTTATAAATGCTCTATATTAAAAGAGGGTCCAATTCCATCATTTAGAGGGTCTAAGTCTCAAGCATATATTAGGACTAAATTAGCTGCACGCAACCTTTTATTTTTTCTCATTAATTAAATCTACTACCATACTACATTTTAAAAATGAATTTTTAACGATCTTAACAGATTCTTGAACGATTCTTGATGTCAGCGGTGATCTTGATTGATTCTTGATGAATTTTTAACGGATTCTTGACGATCTTAACGGATTCTTGACATCGGTGGCGATCTTAACGTGTTCTTGATGAATTATTAGTGGATTCTTGATAAATTCTTGAGATCTTGATAGATTCTTAATAGATTCTTGACTAATTCCCCCTCCCCCCAAAAAGTGGTAGAATCTAATGATAGTGATAAATTTAGTTAAACATTGGAAAATAGTGGTAATTGCGTACCTAGCCCAATTTTAGCTCATGTGCAGTCCAACTCCACCGATCCAATCCTAAGATATTGGGCTTCTTAAAATTCAAGCCCATAAACTGAAAACTTGTAAAATCCCGGATAAGCTGAAACCTTTAAAAAATCCTAGATTGATTTATACAAATACCGCTTTTTAAAAGTATTATAACAAAACTATTTTTATAATTTGATATTTTTAAAAGTGCTAGTTGTAACTAATCAAATTACTTAAGTTAGCCAAAAGTTATAGGTAATTAGTTTGATTACCTCAAGTAACTTGACCAATTACCTTAATCACCTCATCAATTAGTAAGAAGTAATATTGTCCTAAATATTTTTAAAGTGATATTTTGCCAAATAATTCTGAAATTTTTCAAAAATTTGAAAATCCGAGATTCTTCAAATATATATATATATATTTATAAAAACCTTACCACTCAAATTCTAATTTTCCCTAAATTACGTGTATATATATATAGTCCAATAAAAAATAGGTCAAGTCTCCCTCTTCTTAGGCTTTTATCTCACTAGTCAAAATTCACACTCAGAGAGGTCATTCTTCTTTCTGGCCTGTCCAAAATTTTATTTATTTATTTCTAGTTTTTATTAATTCTCCCACCGATTATCTCCTTTGTTATTCACTTGTAAATTACTAACATATTCTTTTCGTTTGGTTTTTCTTTCTCCTTAATCTCTTTAATATGTCTCTTCAAATTGTAGAGTATTAGTAATAGTGATACTGCTGATAATTTATGGATGATCAGGAGTGGGTTGTGTTGTCTCTGATCTTCCTGTTTTCTCGATATTGGATCATGATCTTGTTATTGAGCCTTTGAGTTTCACTAATAAAGCCATATATTCTGCTCACGAAATTCAACAAGTTGGGACAAAATTTTCTCGATCTAGTTTTCAAGGAGATTGTTATAATTAAGCTTAATTGGTTGAGGAACATACATGAGGTTTTTTCTTTTTTCTTTTTCTAATGATCTAATTTCGCTTGAACCCAATGACTTTTCTTGAGTTTTTATTTATTTATTTTTCTTGATAGGGCTTGAATCTGGTGCTTGCATTTGAAGACCAAGAGTACTGTTCTAAACACTGTGTTTGGCGATCGTACTCATGGAGCATCTTAAGACCACAATTATGGGTGTGGGGTTCTCCAAATCTTTGTATTTCTAAGTGTGTTATTGTTTTTATTTAGGATATATTACTATCCTCTTATTACTATGATCATAACGTAGAACAAGTATATATATTAATCAACTCGAGAGTATTTGGGCACGCAAAACGACTTTAAGAGAAAGAAAAAGACTCCAAAATATTTTTAAATCAAATAACTTGTTCATTTGAGTAGTAAAAGAGCAAATCCCTGAATACAAATCTCTCTAAAAGTCAGAAAATGAAAGATGTTAGTGCAAGCATGATAAGATTTGGATCCTAAGGCAAATTAAAATGTTAACAACATATTAAATATCGTATACTGTCTACTGGATATTGTCTAAAAGAAATAAATTATTAAATTAATAGTTTCATACATACAAAGACAGAGGTAGGAATCTAATTAATCTAGTGGAAGCAAAAATTAGTTGGACTTCACCTGTGGGAAGAGTCTACCTCAAAACTTGACCACATACTTAGAATTTTATAAGTTTAAGAGGGCAAAAACTAAGTTCAAACGGGGCAAAGCAAAATCTCGAAAGAAAAAAAAAATATATATTATTTATAATAAAAATAAATTTCTAGGTGCGCTCGTTGTACCGTATGTGATACCACCCCCTGCATATAGATAAGGCCTTGCATTTGGATTAAATCTCGAAAGATTTAACCACTGTGTGGGGTAATCTAGTGGTAAGTACTGGTAATCTAGTGGTAAGTACTGGTTTGTGGATAGCTATAGTCAAGGATTCAAGAACTTAGTAAGCCCTTTAGAGTTTTAAATACGATAATTTGTTATTGCCAGACCAAAACCCAATGTAGAGTACTCAGGAGGTCACATGACTGCACCCAGCACAATCTTTACTAGTAGCTACACTCAATGGGATTAGGGCTCATGACTATATCCAATGCAATTTTCATCGGTAACGACACTCGATGAGACTTAAATGATGCGTTTTATCTCTTATTAGGATAAAATTTCACTTCAAAAGGGGAATTTTTTTTTTTTGAGACTTTATTATCCATGGAACTTTAAAAGCCCAAGTCCCACATTAGAAACTTGAAAAAGAAATTTAAAGGTTTTTAAAGTGAGTATGTGTGTTATTGAGCTAATAGTGAAATAAAACTATTGAAACCAAATATTCTTTGGTTCAATTTCGATTAAACATGAACCCGAACTTATTTACAAAAAAGAAAAAAAAATTCTTATACTTTTGGACCATTACAGTCTAAAATAAATTCCAAAAACTATATTTCATAATTAAGTTTAATGAAAACCAGAAAAACTTTAAATTTCTCTTTTTTTTTTTAATTAGTTATTCCCCCACCAAAAACATATCATCCGACCCAAAAGCCACTAAAAAATGAACCAAATCGTATTTGGATTTGGTTCTCTCTTTCCTAAGCCTGAACTCGAATACTCAAACATGAAAACCAAAAATCTGCCCCCTAATTCTTCATATTATACGCTATTATAATCCCTTTTTCAAAACAATTTATAATCGTGTTTGAGTAATATATATATATATATATATATATATATATATATATATTTAAATAGCTCTATTGTTATTCCCCTTTTTTCTCTCCTCACTCCTTTTCTAAATAAAAACCTATTTAAAATTTAATATTTGAATGTTTTCTTAACACATCCTTTAAAATTTTCTCATTCTAAAATTGGTCACTAATAAAAAAATCAAATAAAATTTCTTTTTCCATTCCCCTTATTTTTATAATTACATAGGATAATGGTGGTTATACAACGGGCCACCGGCCACCCTTAAGGCGAATAAACCAGAACATCCGTAACTCAAAGCTCAAGTTGCCAAAACATAGGTCGACTTAGTACAAACTCAAGGAATCCAAGAAACTGAAACAGGCAACAGTTATAAGTCATTAAACAGAGATAGGCTAAGATGGAGCAGATTCCACACTAGCGAATGTCCCGAACGAGCCGTGAAGACCGCTCCGCTTATTAGGAGTCTGAAAACATTCGTGCCTCTCTCGACGGAGGTTTTCTCAACAATAAATTTAAAAAAAATTACGAGACATGGCTTATGTAAATTGAGTTATTAATCAAAGCAAATAAAGAGACAAAAGATTTTATAGTGGTCCAACCCCGAAAAAGATGAGCTTACATCCATTATTTTTCACTATTTTCTGGAGAATTACAAACACTCGAAGTTACAATATCTTGTCTGGAAAGAAGAAGAAAACAATTAAGAATTCCTTAGCTTCTCTAGATTCTGAAAAAGTAATCTCTCTCTATGTTCTCCAAAATTCAAAAAGTCCAAGATCCCTCACAGAAACATTGAGCTCCCTTTATATAGATGAGGGTAACTCAATGTTCCTAATTGTGAAAATGGATAATTATACAATCGGGTAATACAATTTGAGTAACAACATAATTGGGTAACCACTTAAATTGGCTAACTGGTCGAACTTCAAAGAGAGACTTTTGTTTCTCTTTTTTTGTAGGTTATCCATTTGACGAAGCAAAGACTAGTTTCCTTTTCTTTCGGGTCGCACATAATTTCTGCAGTGGAAGTCGCATGTAACCTATTCAAAGGAGGTCGCACATAACTTATGCGGTGGAGGTCGCATGCAACCCTTTCGGATGAGATCGTACTTAATCTTACTCATGCGACCTGACATAGAATTTTAGACCGAGAACAGAGCATATGTGGCCACCAAACTGAACAACCTTCAATTCTGCTTCTTCTAACACCGATGCAGTGAAGAAAGTAGCCATTAGAATAACTAACACCTTTTTAAAATCTCTCTTTCCTTTTTCTTCAATATTTTGCTTTCATCATCCTAAAAATCAAGATATTATTTTTAATTATATATTGGAATAGAGGACCAATTTTTGAGATTCAAAATTATTATTATTTCAAAATTATTTTTCTATCTATCCTAAAAATTTATGAATTCTTGAATTACTTTCTAAGATTCTTGATAATTATAGAGATTTAGAGTTTTTGAATATTTTTTTGCAATTCTAGTGTAAGCACGGTTGAAAAAATTTGCCAAGTTCACTTGAGATTATAACAACTATTTAAAACTTCTTACTTCTCTGTAGGTACGAAGCCAAACGGGGGTTTGTGCGGGCTGAAGTTCTACTGAAAGTTTGAAAAATAATTATATACGATCAAAAAATAAAGCGTGTATAAGCAATAAGCCCCTATTAAAAAAATAATTATATACAATAACAACAAAAAAAAAGCGTGCATAACTAATAAGTCTCTACTAAAGAACTTGATAATACACTTAAATATTTGTTGAATATAAAAGTCCAAAGAGAAATTGATAGGTATAAAAATTATGCCCAAGTTGTCGAATATAAAAATCCAAAAGTTATGAATAATAACTTGGACATGATGTCAAAGTTAATGGGTCAATTTGTCGATAGTTAAAAGAGAAAAGTTCATAAATATTTGTTTTCAAAATTATATTTTCATGATTATCTATTTTTATACTTTTATTTATAGAAAAATATAGACCACAACTATTTTATATATTTCATATATTAAATGTATATTGTGGTCTACATTTTATGAATAAAAATTATACTAAAAATTGGCATATATTTTAAAATGTATACTATAGATCAAATTTATAATAAAAAAAACTGTAAACTGTAGTAAAAATTTACATTTATAAATGTATATCATTCATATTTTACACATGAAATGTGTACCTTATGGATAAAATTTATATTGTATATGTGAACTACTCATATTTTATGTATGAAATATAGACCATAAAATAGGAATTTTAAAAAGAAAAATTAAAAATAGATTTTTATGAAAAGAAGTTTTAAAAACGAGTACTAGGCGTAAATTTCTCATAGTTAAGACTTTAAAAGACCAATAACTTAAGAGAGAAAAATAGGCCCATAATTCAAAACTCAGATTTAGCTCATATCTAATAAAAGCTACGAATTGGATTAAAACAAAGGGGAAAACAAGAAAATAGTGATCTTGCAAATAAAATGGTTGATACAAGAAAAACAAATGTATATCTATTAATTTATCGGCTCGTGATGTTGACATTAATTTTACCAGTTGCTACTACTACCGTAGAAAGAGTATTTTATTTTATGAATTTTGTCAAAAATCGGCTACACAATAAAATAGGTGTTCAATGGATGAACGATAATTTACTGTATATATGGAGAAAAACATCTTTAATAGCCTTGATAACGAAATTATTATACAACGTTTTCAAGGTATGTAATCACATCTGAGACAATTTTAAATTTAGTAATTTTTAATATATATATATATATATATATATATATATATATATATATATTGCTACAATATAAGTCCCCACTCCTAGCTCTGTCCTTGCTTCTCTTTACACCTTTTTGTATATGTTGAACACAATTTTGATTCTTAATTCAAAAATTAGAGGATTCTAATCTTTAAGGGGAAGTCCTGATATGGTGACCAAGCTTTTTATTGATAATTAGTAAAGATTGATGTATTTTCACCCAAAAAAAAAAAATCTAAAAAGAGGAATAATACTATGCGGTACCTTAAGGTGCTTAGTACCATAAGATGTGTCATTTTTTCACTGAAAAGATTAAATTAATAAATTGGGACATATATTAAGTCCCACATAAAGTGTCATTCTATCTTCTAATAAAAAAACTGATAACTTAATATGCTTCGTAGTAGTCCTCTAAAAAGAGATATGCTCTTATATATCATATTTGGATTAAAAATTGTATAAGGTATCTATATTTAGAATAGAAATTGTTATTTGACATATATTTAACTATATATCATAAATTATTTAAAGCATAAATGAGATTCCCACAAAGTGGTAATTAAAAAAATAGTATTAGTTTTACAATCAAGGTTTCCCACAAAGCGTTAATTAAAAAAATAGTATTAGTTTTACAATCAAGGTTTCAAGTATTTATTAAAAAAGACTTGTAATCTAACTATTTTTTAATTCGATCTTCTTCTGTAAACTAAATTGAGAAAATAAGTAATGCAAAATAACCTTCGGTGGATGGTAAATTTATATTTATATTATATTTTTATTTTGTATTTGGATACATAGATAATTTTTTAGAAATTATTTTTCACTTATGTAGTCATTCAAAAAATCAAAATGTTTTTTAGAAACTACAACATAAATTTAAGAATTGTAGATGGTATCACTTTGTAAATGGTAGAGTTATACTAAGGGTAATTTTGTCATTTTTATTAATTATCTAAGTTAAGTCATTTTGAATACACTTTCAATTTTATGTTTATTATGAACAAAAACAAAAATTTTGTTTTTTTTTCATTTTTTTTAAAAATAAACTTGCTTAGTAACACACCAAATCACTTTTAATTTAAAAACAATGAACATAAATATGATTAGTGGCTATAAAAATTAATTAAAAAAATACAATTTTTTAAAATTTATTTATAAAAATATCATTTTTAAATTTTGATTAGAAACATATCATTTACAAATAATACCTTTAGGTTTTGTTTAGAAAATATCACTTTTAAAAAGTTTATTTATAAGAATACTACTTTAGAAATTTATTTAGAAAATACCATTTTTTGTTTTAAAAAATTTTGGAAATAAAAAATTCTCACTTCTATTATTTTTTAAAATTTTGTTTACAATTTTTTTTAAATAGAAAACAAAAACGAATTTACCAAGCATGTTTTCCAAAAGAATTGTTAATTTTTGTTTATTTAAAATGAAAACAAAAAATAAAATATATCCAAGAAGACCCTTTTATATAAAAAGGTCGGATTTCAAAAATAGTAATTTACAAAGTTCTTTTGTAATAAAAAATAAAATTTAATGGGTTTTTCTCATATTTTTTAAAACACAATAAGTTTGGTTTAAAAAAAAAAATTTAAAATAGAAGGTCGGTATATGACATTTTCTATTATTGTTAATATTATTATTATTATTATTATTATTATTATTTGAGGGAATTATTATTATTATTATTATTCTTATGTTTGCATGATCTAAAACCATGGAATCCAAAGTGAGTACCATCAAACTTTGCATTGTTAAAAGGAGGAAAATCTTATATGCTCGAGGAGGTAAAGACTTGGTGGATTTCCCGGTCTCCATTCTCACCTTTCCCATGGCTAGTGTTAATTAATGGAGGACTTCTGACCAAGAGTAGTGATATTGGAATGGTGGGTTGCTTTGGCAATTTCTACAAGAGCTTAGAGAATTTGGAAGAAACCGACTTGGGTCCAAAATATCGGTAAAACAGGACACCCTTTTGAAGCCTTAAAACTCCTCCTGAAGTCCCCACTCTGCTCTGCTCTCGAATGTATACGTGTTCCAACAAATGTCACCAGCTGAGAGTTAAAAGTGACGGTCCCTGTTCTCTTCGTATGGTTTGCAAACAGCCTTTGAATGCAGAGGTGTCACATATTGCTCCAAATGTTGTTGGAAAAGGCAAGAACGATAGATGGGGTAAGAAGAGGCATCACTGGGTGGTTTCATGTCAAATGATCCCAAGTTAGAGTTTTTAATTGCGGATGATCTTAATGTCCTTGACATCTTTGATGATGCAACATGCTTTGCAAGTTACTGGGAGAAATTCATGAACTAGTATTATGTGTACACTATTCATGAACTAGTTTAGTTTACTAGCGTGACTGAGGTTAAGGTACATTGATATTTTTTTTTTTTTTTATCTCAATCGTGTACTAATATTATGTTACACTATTCTTATTGTGGTAGTGTCTGAAGCTGATGCAGGCATCCTTCGAGTGAAAGGAAGTTCTCAGCACCGTGTTTCTTGATCATATTGCTGGATTTAAAAGAACTTAATTGGATGTTATGTGTTTCCAAGAGTGTTTTCCTTTGTAATTAGTATTAATCCTCAAGTTATGCTTAGCATGTGCCGTTGCGTTCTGTTATTAATAATCCAAGTCTTTGTATTAATCAGTTTCCATCTAATATTTAGGACATTATTAGGTAATGCATTTTAATATTAATTCTGCGTGGGGGTTTCTTTCAAGTATAGCAATTTTGGGGGGGGAAAAAAAAGTATCAGTAATGTTCATGAATTATACCTATCGTACTAATTTGTTATTTGAATTTTCAACTTATATAATGACTCCTGAATTATGCAATTGTTACGACAATAACCTATTTGTCATAAACGGTTAGTTATTTAACAGGAAATAATCATAGACAAAAGTATATAATTGTGCATTATTTATTTCTATGAGTTAGAATCTCATTTTTAACTATAATTATTAAATATTGTGCTTTGCACAAGGTTTATTTTTGTTAAAAATTTTAAAATATGTGGAAAAAAAATTATTACTGTAATAATTATATAAATATTAATAATTTGTTGTGTAAGTTAAATATTCATAATCTTATTATTAATTATAGTTACTAAATTATGTGCTCTGTAATGACTCATTTCTTTTAAATATTTTATAATTTTTGACAAAATGATTGTTATTGCAATAATGACATAATTTATGAACCATTAATATTATTATTAATGCTATACAAATTGAAAATTTAAGCACAAAATTATATTATAGGTATAATTTCAACTTAGGTACAAAAAAAAATAATACTATAAGTATAATTCTGAAACTATTATCTCAAAACGACGAAACAATCTCAGGAATGTAAAAAGGTGCAATTATAACATAATTAAAATAATATTATAATATAGCTACGTGCTGAAAACATGCTAGAAATAAGAACTAATGAACAAATGCATTAAAATATCTCCATGTGGTCCCCATCCCGTTTTCTCATTTTTCATTTTCTTCTTATTCAAAAATTACACCAACCAATCATAGTCCAAGTCCCACACTCTCACTTCCAATAAAGTGGGAGCCTTCTAGAAAGAAAAAATAAAAATAAAAAGAAAAAAACTCGATTCTACATAGCATTAGATTCCCAAAACTCGCCCATGAATTCACATTTCTTGACTTCATCATCAGCCTCTTTGCAACCCAATTGGCAAAGGTATGCAAGCATCACAAAACCGACACTGGTCCATAGGAGGAGCACCAGAAACTCAATCAAATTCAGGAGGTACGTATGACACGTTTACCAACAAAAAAAAAAATCCCATTTTCCTTAGCTCTATTCATCAAATTTTTATCACCATAATTCCCTTCTATTCAAGTCAAATGGTTTACTTGTGGAAAGCTCTTCTTTTTAAGCAGCATCAAGTACCAGTCTAGTTACTGTCTCCATCAGCAGCAGAAGAATAAGTTACTGGTTACTAAAGCTCCTACGAAAAAGGCAAAGAGTGGTGAAGTTGCTGATGAGAAGAAGGGAACTATTGCTGGAGCAGTTGCTTTGATCATTGGCACCAGTATAGGTTCTGGGATTCTTGCACTGCCTCAGAAAGCTTCCCAAGCTGTAAACTAACCCCTTTTATCTTTTGCTCTCTTTCAGCTGATTTTTAGCTCTCAGAAAGTAATTAATGGTTATGGGAAGCTCGAAACTTGGGAAGATCTTCTTTTAAAGAAAATTACTTTTGAAACAAAGATAATAGCTTCTTTTAGAAGAAAGTACTTTTGCAGCCCTTTCGCTAACTTGATTTTTACATGGTTTACAGGGATTGGTTCCGAGTTCGGTATCCATTCTAGTATGTTGGGCATTTCTTCTAATTGAAGCCCTTTTACTGGTTGAAATAAACGTGGGACTAAGGAGAAAGAAGGGACTGAAAGAAGAAGAAAAGGCTTCTGAACTGGAGGTCATTTCTTTGAGGACAATGGCCCAAGAGACTTTGGGAGACTGGGCTGGAACTCTGGCCACTCTTACCTATGTTTTCTTGGGCTACACTTCCATGATTGCATATAGTTCAAAGTCCGGGGAGATTCTCTTTCATTTGATCAACCTACCCACTCCTATATCGGGCTTCCTTTTCACTATGCTTTTCACTATGCTCATCTCCATAGGTGGGACTCGAGCAACCGATCAAGTTAACCAATTACTCACTGTTTTCATGATAGGTACTACATATGTAAACCAATTCAGTTTTGTTGCAAAGTATATGGCTAGACTTTTGGTGAAATAGCTATATCTTTCTAGTAGGTTTTTTTTTTTCAATAGTGTGAAGTTTACACAAATTGAAGCAAAAACACCATTGACAGGTTTACTAGTAGTGATCGAGGTTCTAGCAGTTGCATTTGGAGGCTGGTTGGGACTTGGAGGAAGTGGAGACTGGGGAAAAGTTCCTGCTGCACTACCTGTGATTATATTTTCTTTGGTCTATCATGATCTAACACCGGGTAAGTGAGAGAGTTCTCTGAGAAATCAACTTTAGTTTTGGTTGAGCAACCTCCTATCTGACCTGACATTTCTGTTTGCAGTTCTATGTGCGTACTTGGGCAGTGATCTTGCACGAGTAAGGATTTCGGTTTTCCTGGGTAGTCTTGTTCCGTTGATTACACTTCTTGTTTGGGATGCCATTACCCTCTCTGCCAGCACTGACCAAATTGTTGACCCTGTTGAATTGCTTACGAGGTAAGCCAATCACTTGAAACTCTGTAACTGCATACGATCTTGTCACATACTATTTAGTTAACAATCTAGTCTATCATAAAGATGCCACTATTCTGAAGGAAAACATGAACTTTCCACTGTTTCGAAGGAAAACTAGAATATCTACACATAAATTTTCTGTTTCTGCTACATAGTGATATCAAATTCTCTACTTTAACCTTGCTTCAGCGTGAGATGGAGTGGTGTTTCATACATGGTGGAAGCTTTCTCACTCCTCGCAATTGGAACATCATTAATCGGCACTCTTCTGGGATTCTCCGAGTTTTTCAAGGAGCAACTAGCTAAAATCTTTTGGAATTCTGCTTCAACACCAATGCTACAAGTAAAAAGTCTTCTCTTGAAGTGTGGCACCTGTTAATAGGTTATAAATCACGTAACTCAGATGATTAACATATTTTGCTTGCCTATAGCAGAGAAGGAACATGCTTTCTGGGGTTAAAAAATGGTGGGGAAAGCATACGATTGGCTTCACTGCAATGACAATGGTTATTGCTCCAACCCTATTTGTGTCATCCACTGTTCCTGATGCATTCTCAGCTGCCACGGATATAGCTGTAAGTAGAAAGAAAAAGAGAGAGTAATGCGTTCACACCCAATAATTTATCAACCTTCCAAATGAACTAGTAAGCAAACAGAGAAATGGAATCAAATTCACCACAGTTGATACTAAAAAGGACTACTTTCTCAGAAAAATATCAAAGAACATTCGACACAAAAAGTAGTATCAATGAAAGACTGTCTTATCAGATTCTAACTAACCCTGATCACCTCATGTCTTTCCGCAACTATTTTAACAAGTTCCAGTAAAATTTGACAAGGTTGTGCCCTAGGGTTAGTGTCTTGCTCATGCAAATTTTCCAGTCATGGTATCATCAATTTTCTGAATACTTCTGGTATAGATAGTCTAAAGAACCTTATGCAGCTGAAAATTGATAAAACTAAACGAGAAGATAGATATAACATAACCAAAGATGTTGAAACCATCTCTCAGAGCCTTTCTCTAATAGGAATTTGGCTTTACTACTATGAAATAGGGAGGGTACTGTATGACAATGTTATATGGAGTTCTCCCACCGGCAATGGCCTGGGCAATGCACAACAGAGAGCAAGAGAAATCTGAGCGAAAGGCATTAACAAAAGCAAGGCCTCTTCTTATTGGTGTAGGATTATTTGCATGTGGAATAGTTGCTGAGCAAATCCTGCAGGATATCCTTATACTGTATTCCTAGCTTGTTTAAACTCTTTTTGCTGATTTGCTTGCTTGAATGAAGCAATAGCTAATTGCAGCAATCTAATATCACGTAGATATTGTCATCGTATATAATAAATTCATCATGTCATCCTCCCAACTAGAGGCATACAACGACTCTTATTCAGGTTTATTTGAGACTGGACTCTAGTAGAATACCCTTCGCCTTTTTGCATTGGTTGTGGTTTATGGTAAGCTTTTGTTGCAGGTTTACATTTGATGCATTTAGCAATCGCCCCACATGTTTCTAATTTCATCCATTTCCAGAGCTAAGCCTATAGTTCACAAAAATAAAGAAATAGATCCTGCAAAAAGCACTGATCTGAAAGAACCCCTTCGTAGGTAGAGTCAGAACTCAGAAGAAAGTAAAGTGGAAAGGAGATCAATTTGTACCTCCAACATGCATTGGAAAGTAATCGAGCAGGTAATGTACTCAAGAAAAAAGGTATCATTTATATTCCTCTGGAACAATAAGCATAACTTGCCATTATTATTTACTTCATATATAGAACATAATCAACAAATACAAGTAATAAACATTAATGGTATAGACAAATACATCCCAAATGCCATACACGATACGAAATAATCACTCACGGTTGAAAAACATACTACCAGACATGAGATTATTCAAGCACTCTAATCCACCAAGCTTCATGATCTTAGTTTTTCACAGTTATCACATGTTTCAGAAGCATTTGTATTACTTCATATGAAATCCTTGTAGCCTCGTTCTTTAGATGATGCATCTTTGCCTGTGTCTCTTGCTCAAACCGCTTCATGTTAGCACCTGAATCCCCCCTGCTCTGTTTGACAAGACATAAGATAGTTTCAAATTGCCACGTAAATCACTGAATTCTTGATATGCAGAACCATAACTAAAAGTCTTAAATCTCATCGACATCCTACACAAACAAATCTCATACTTGTAGAGACAAAACTTGGCAAGACTTCTGTCAAAAGTAATTTTTTTTCCCCACTGAAACAAAGGGACACCAAACAAGAGATCTCTTGCTGGGAAGAACCAGGAAAATACTCGAACATGCAAAAACGTGGCCAAGCATATGATAGTTACCTCTGCAAGTTTTCTATGAAAATCCATTTCTACTTTAACTCGAAACAGTAACCTCTTTTTCAGCTTCTTCTTTAGCTTGTTTCAATCTAGACAATTTTCCTTAGAAAAGAAATAAAAACAAGAAAAAGAAAGTATATAGATCAGTTTCCAGCATCCAGAACTGGAATCATAGGGTGAGTGCACCATTCTATTATAGAAGCAAAATAAACACGCTTGAGCACACAAAGACATAACAATAATCCATGTTTAAGTTCAGACCCAAAGGGTTTCTTGTCAGGATAAGTCATATTAACACACACAAGTTCTTCTAATTAGTGTGTGACAGTGCCTAAAGAAGCAACATGTTGACTCGATTTGAATATGAGCAAGGGAAGTGAAATAATATAGTTTACGAATGGCTACAAATTTGTAAATAAGCCTGATCTAAGCAGTAAAGATCCAGTGTTGTGTTGCCTGGGCTAGTGGGTTGGTTGGCATATATATTCTAGCTTTAAGCACAGATATAATTGAGTATAGCCACCCCATATTTCTATCGAGTGATTAGACCAGTCACTCTTACTTCCACAACATAATGGAGTAAAACAACGTAATGGAATGCAATGAAATGTATCATCAGCAAACCATAATGTAAGACAACAGTACCTAAAGCACACACAATAAAAAATCCAGTTACCATTTCTCGCAGCATTAACAATGTGCTGAGCTTCTTGTTCTGCAGCTAGAAGTTGTTGAATTCCATTCTGTCCCCTGTTGACTTCCATACTTGCAGGAATTTCTGATGGAACTAAAAACATAAAACCTCAACCGAATTAGTGTTTGAGAATACATAAACAAAAATGCATCCAAAAGCAGCTTAGTCTTTATGTAACCACGAAGTTCACGATCTTCTAGTTATCTAAACTGGCACACATGACGAAGGAAAAAAGAAATCTTTTTCCTTCCAATCAATTCTGGCAAGTATTTTTATCTTCATCAGTTAGTAGGCTAAAAAATTGCTTATTTATTTTGGATGACATCTCCATCGAAGTAATTGAGAAAAGCATTTTCCTCAAAAACAAGTTGACCATCCAGCACTGTAGTTTATATATATATATATATATATATATATATTCTGTTACTAGTGGGCATGGATGAAAAATTTCGACCAAATTTAAAACTATATCTTAAAACAGAAAGAAGGAGTCGAAATTATGAAATTAGTAATTGATAAAGGAAACAACCTGTTTCAGATTGTGAGCCTTAATCCCCATTACTAGTCAAGTAGGAAAATTTAAGTAGGTTTGTAGGAAAGTCTGAGTTGCATTTTCACGAAAAATTGGGTTGAAATTGGGTTTGGCTCGCAAG
Source organism: Parasponia andersonii (assembly GCA_002914805.1). Lineage (NCBI taxonomy): Eukaryota > Viridiplantae > Streptophyta > Magnoliopsida > Rosales > Cannabaceae > Trema > Trema andersonii. The sequence continues at coordinate 82,632 of JXTB01000681.1, forward strand.
AGGGTTCTTTCATGTTAACATGGGCAATTGAAAGGCTTAATCCTCTCAAACTGGGTAGATCTATTCTTTATACCCCACCTGTTGTGATTTCAAAGATTGTTTAATGGGTTTTTCACCCAACATTCCCCTACCTCCTTAACTAAAACCAAAATTTTTGACATACACAACACACACACACACAGGGTGATGACAATGGCCTTAAAAGAAATTGACTGAGGAGGATCAGACTTGACCATTCTGCAAATCAAAACGCAACTTTGGGAGTCTTTGGCAACCAGTTAATGATCTGAGTTAACTACATTTTAAAGAAAGCTTAAACTAACAACATTATGCAAACTATTACTGTGGGACCCATTCCCGAACCTTGTGCCGCGAGGAAGGCCACGCGGATCGCACGTGATCTCACTATCGGCCTTTGGGCCGTCCAAGGTTAGGGCCGAACCCATCATTGATCCCAAACAGTCAAGCCAGTCAGACCCCAACCACGACAGCTGGGGGTCAGAGGCCCCAAGGGTCTGCTATCTGGGAACAACGGCCTTTATCTCAACAGTCGGAAGGGTCAGAAGCCCCAAGGGCCTTCAGACTGGATACAATGGAAAGCAACCCACGGCTCCAAACCCAGACAGAGCATTTAATGCGATCCTGGGTAGGTGTGTGTACCAGGGACAGGCCGTCCTGACAAAACGGTGATTTGCCCAAATCTTACTCCTGACAAATTGAAGCCGTAGGAGGCGGCGAAAATCAAGCCACGGTAGTACAGAGGAGATCACAGAAATCTCGGCCCGTGACGGTTAAAACAGATCTTGAGGTGAAAGGTACTCATTCCTGAGATAGAGAACCAGGCTGTTTGCTATCTCAGGACTACACATATAGAAGCCATGCGTTCCCGAGAGGGGCATGTACGAGCAACAAAACTGATATATATATATATATATATATATATATATTCTG